>PVLA01006308.1:0-126713 GCA_004027455.1 Hydrochoerus hydrochaeris
AACTTTTCAAAGATAGGATGAGTGTTCAATACCAAGCAGACCAAAAACAACAACAAAAAAAGATAAATGTTACTATACAGTTGTTCCTGTCACAACTATTAGGCCAGGCAGAAGAAAAACACAAGACTAAGATTTGGTCTCTACTCTCAAAAAGCAATTTTGAAAGTACAGTCTATATCATATTCTTCTTTGCTAACCTGTGGTATTTGGCAGAAAGTGAACCCTCAATAAATGTTTGCTAAATAAATAAAAATAAATGAACACTCTTCCTTGAACAAATCAAACAAGCCTTTTGCAGACAAAGGACTGAACAAAATAACTCTCCGGGAACTTCTATCAAGAGGACTCTTGGAATTTATCACCTAACCTGAGACTGAGGCTGAGACTCACAGTGATCTTCCAGGGACAATGAACCAGAAGCTAGAATAAAATTGCACTGATGCACTAACCCTAACACAACCCAAATATTACGTTTGGAAAATTGATCCACTTAGAAAGTCAATTCAAATCTAATCTAAATCTAAACACCTTCTAAAACAATGGAACAAGAATGAAATTTGTTCTGAGTCCCTGCTTAAGGTTAAATTTTATCTTTTAAACAGAAAGCCTAATATCATTAGTTTTGGTCATGCGCTGGTCGGTGGTGCCACACTGGGCTACCGTGTCACAGCCGACACCAGCGATGATTTTTATAAATGTATTCTCCCCAGCTGCCTACCTTTGAGCTTGAATCGCTTTCCGGTTACAGTTTACACATTTCATGCCAAAAGGCTACAGAGGGGGGTCCTGAGGGTTAGTGTGAAATCATTTGTTCTGCAGATCTTTAAACATAAGTAAGAATCACCTCTCTTTTCAATATCTTTGGTGTCAGCTTGAGTAGATGCAAAGTTGCCAGATTCTGCTCTGTCTCTGAACTTTTCATCCGTCCATTCATTCAACAAATTTACATTGGCTGCCTACTCTGAGACAGGACCTGTGCTAAATGCTGGAGATAAAGCACTGACCAAAAAAGAAACAGTCCTAGAAATCCATGGTGCTTAAAATAGATAATTGGACTCCTATAAGCAAATATGAAATTACAAAGTGAAATAGATATTGGGAGAATAAACACTGGTGCTATATTTGAGAACAATAAGAAAATCTCATTTGGACTGGGTGGGCTGGAGTAAAAGGAAGCCTTTCTGAGGACATTTAGCCTGCAAGCTAGAGGCTGAGAAGTGTTGGGAACTGAGTCGTGAACCTACAGAGTTCACACGTTAAAGACCTAACCTTCATAATGTGACTGTATTTGCAGATGGGATCTTTGAAGAATTGATTAAAATAAGGTCCTTAAGGTTGGCTCGATCCAATATGACCAGTGCTCTCATCAGAGGAGGGAATTCAGGCAGTGCACAGAGGGAATGATCACGTGGAGACACAGAGAAAACGGCCACCTGCAAGCCAAGTGGAGATGCCTTGAAAGAAATAACCCTCCTGACACCTTGATCTCAGACTTACATCCTCTGCAACTGTGATAAAATTAATTACTATGACTTAAGCTCCCTCAGTCTGCAATACTGTGGTAAAGCAGCCCTACAAATCTAATATGGGGGGTTAACAAGGCGAAGGATCAGGTCCAGGAAGAAAGGGCTGGGCAGAGGAAAGAGCAGGTACAAAGACCCAGAATGGGAAAGCACTTGGTCCTGGTAGTGGTCAGCTTTCCTGTTATGGGGGCAAAATGCCTGACACCCACAGTTTAAGGGAGTAAAGGTTTCATTTTGGCTCATGATTTCAGAGGTTTCATTCCGAGGTCGACTGGCTGCAAAGCAGAAACACGGCAGAAGACCCTCCTTTTCACATGGGGAGTTTTCCAGAATGGAATCAGAACATGAAAGGGTCACATAATCTGGCATGGCATGGAAACAGCAGGCTTTTAGATCCTGTGTGTGTGTGTGTGTGTGTGTGTGTGTAGTACCGGGGTACTAGGGCCTTTGCACTGAGGTACATTCCCAGCTCTTTATTTTTTATTTTGAGATAGGGTCTCACTGAGGTACTACGTTGTCCATGATGATCTCAAATTTGCGATCCTCCAGTACCTCTTGGAGTACTGGAATTACAAGCATGTACCATCACTTCTAGCTTCCAATTCTGACCATTGAGACCTTATTTGACCTTAGGCAAACTGCTTCATCTCTGTAAACTTCCATTTCCTCACCTGCAAAATGGGTTTCACAGAAATTTCTCAAAGTTTCTGTGACGACTGGTACAGATAACTCACTAGTCATAAATGGAGCGTGACACGACGTGGTAAACATTTGGTAAGTCATACATTTTTGTGTTTTTGAGATAGTGTTTTGGTAAGTTGACGGCTGGGCTTGAACTTGTGGTCTTCCTGCCTCAGCCTCCTGAGTAGCTGGGATTAATAAGTATGAACCACCATACCCAGCATATTTATTTGAGAAACTCACATTCAAATAGTTTCCTACTGGCTGTGAAAGTATAATCTCTCAGTTTATCTATTTTTTCTCCTAAAATGAGGCTATAAAAGAAGAACAGGAATCTCTGCTTGTTTTATGTTTGGAGTACATTATCCTTTCTCAGGACTCTAATAGCTGTGCTCTCCTAAGCCACCCGTTACTGAATCCCCACTATGTGCCAGACACAGGGTGAAAGAAGTCTAATCTTTACATCACTGCACATGCTGGTTTCAAACTTGCGGAGGAAAATTGGCAGGGACTCACATGGCAAAGCAGAAGGACTGGAAGGAAGGGGAGACGGATAAAGAAGAGGCGGAGCACGCTCAGGCTCATTTTGCCAAAGATGACTCCCGTGAGGCTTGGCATTTTTAAAGATTCAAATTTAACAAGCTCGAGATAATAACAAATCTCAGCCCCTTGCCCAAATAAAGGTGCTTCTTAAATATCAAGGACCTTTTACACCTAAAATGACTGTGGCTCTTCAAAGAGAAAGATAGGTCAGGTAACAGACACCACAAAATTAGACTGACATTCTCTAAAATCCCCTTCAGGTCCTAATGGACACTATCTTACGCAGCCCCCAGGAAAATAACCATGCCATAGATAACACTTTGCGTACAATCTGAGGGACACTGTACTTTGTTGAAGGATGCATGAAATTCTACTTCAAATCCCTTGCCTTCAGGCTTGTTTGCTTTTCTGCACATGGACCCTGGTGTACCAACACACACATCAGTGCACACACACACACACACACAGAGCATCTTCAATCACTTCATTTACCTCTGTAGCTCCAGAAGCAGAATAAATTAACATTTTCCTGGCAGCAAAGTCAAGACATGTTTTGTCTAGAGATTACACAGATTAAATCATCAAATGCCATAATCCACCCCCCCCCATAAAGCAGAAAATAGACAAGAAAATTTGGAGATAACTCTCTAAGCTCCAGCAGGGAACTCGAAATTCATCTCTCAGGAGCATCCTGGCCACAGAAAAGCCCCTGTGCTCCAGCTTTTCTCCTGGAAAAAGAGCTTCTCTGATCTAATTGACAGTGAGATTCCAGACCTTCAGTTGCTATTGGATTCTCTGATGTTCAACACATAGGTGGCCTCTGTGGATTGTTTTTCTCTTCTGAATAATTGCATAATTATACACATGGTTTCTATTGATTTTGTGCCACTAGATAACAATAACTAAAATAGTTCATACTCCCAAAATTGAAAGCATGGACTCAAACAGGTATTTATACATTAATGTTTATAGCAGTATTATTCAGGTGTCTATTGGTGGATGAATGTATGTTAAAAATGTGGTATATAACATTTTTGTGGAATATTACTCATCCTTAAAAAGGAATAGAGTTCCAATATATGCTGCAATAAATGCTAAGTGAAATAAACCAGTCAAAGAAGGACAGCTATTATGATCTTATTGTAGACAGATCCAGAGACAAAGTACAGTAGGTACTATTGCACTAGGAAAGGGGAGAATTGAGAAATTATTACTTAATTGGGAGTGAGAAAATATTTTGGAACTAGATATTGTGATAGTTATACTGCCTTGTGCATATAATTGATGAAACTAGATTATACACTTTAAATAAATAAAATAGCAAACTTATTTGACCACAGCACAAAAATTAATGAAAAACCTCATGTGAGTAAAGCAACTTTTACCTAGTCCTATCATGTTTGGTGTAAGGTGCTATCAAGGCGCTAGGAAACATGATATTTATTCAGTTAAGAGGAAGGAATAGGTACAATTTAGGAGCTCTGTTTTCTGGCCATTAAGGTAAGAGTCTGCTAAGTCCTAAGACTTCAGTGTTTTAGTTATGGGTTTCAGTGGCAGCCAGAGGCCTGGAATCCCGCCATGGAGTCACTGTGCGAGACTTCACTGGAAGGCCAAAAAACTGGAGACCGATGTTAAAGGCAATGGAGCTCTTCCAAAATGAAAACACTTCCTTCTTCTTTCCCTTCTTATTCCATTCAGACTACAAGCCTAATGGTTGGTGCCATCCACATCCAGGGTGGGTCTTCTCCCTTCAATTTGCTGGCTTCCATGTCAATCACCCACAGACTCGCCCAGAACTTTACTAATCTGCTAGGCAGTTCTTACCCAAATCAGGCTATTTCACCATGGCTGATCACGTATACCTGGGTGCAGAAATGCCAAATCAGATACTAATTCTATGTTTAGCTTTTTGAAGAAATATCAAAATGTCTTCCACAGCAGCTGTGCCATTATTACTTTCCCATTAGCAAAGCACAAAGGGTCTCTGTTCCTGTGCATTTTATATACATATTAGTCAAAGTCCTCCAAAGAAACAAAATAGGGCATGTCTGTGTGTGTGTGTGTGTGTGTGTGTGCGTGCCAATGTGCAAGGATAGGAAAAGACTCATGTCTCAGCTCAAACAGAACAGCAAATTTGCCTTTCATGCACCTTTTTGTTCTACCCCGAAATGATGGAATGTCCACTCACAGTGTAGTGAATCATCTTTAGAACTCAGCTGGCTGACATGAATGTTAACCTTTTCCAGAAATACCCTCATATTAAACCCTCAAAATAATGCTTTACCAGCTATCTGGGCATCCTGTGGCCCAATCAAATATAAAATTAACCATTTTAACTGTTGATAGGCCGCTTTCATGATTTAACTGTGTGTCACAAATATGTAAAAAAAATTAACCTTTACAATAAAATAATTTGTTTTTCTAACATAATTGGGTAGGAAGTAATTTTAGCTTAGTGATTCTTACCAGAGACAATTTTGTCCCTCAGGGGACATTTGCAAGTATGAAGACAGCTTCTGTGTTCAGAGTTGGGGCAGGGTGCCATGAGCATCTGGTGGGAGGGACCAAGGAGGCTTTGAGTTCCTGCCAGCACACAACAGTCCCATATAACAATGAACTACTGCCCAAAATATCAATAAAGCCAAGGTTAAAACAAACCTTGTTCTAGTTAAAAAGTCAGCCAATATCAGGGATAGCAGACCTTTTAGAACTTCCAATGACAACAAACAGCCCACTGCAACACACATGGCATAGGTTTGCCACCAATGGCCTACAGGCTAGTTTTTCAAACAAGTTTCTACAGAACCACAGGATTCTAGAAGAAAGTTATAAATAACAGAACCCAAGATGAAGAGTGGATTTAAAAATTATAATATCTCAAAAATTTTTAAATCTAGAAATAATGAAGTTTAGCAGTTGAATGATACCATCAAGAGCACAGGCTTAGCCAGGTATCATGGCACACACCTGTAATCCCAGCACTTAGGAGGCTGAGGCAGAAGGATCACCATGAGTTCAAGGCAAGCCTGTGATACACAGGGAGATACTGGTTCAAAAAACAAACAAACAAAACCGGTTTAGCCCACCATGGAGGTACATGCCTATAACCCTAGTATTCTGGGAGACTGAGGCAGGAGGATCACAAAATTGAGCTTGGCTTGCATAACTTAACAAGCCCCTGTCTCAAAATTTAAAAGGAATGCAGGGCTGGAGATGTAGCTCAATATGAAGCACCTAAGTTCAAGTTCCCATATGGGGTGAAGATAGCAGGGAGAAGGAGAGAGGGAGGGAGACAGACAGATAGACACAGAGAGAGAGACAGAATACGGATTTTCGATCTCTCTGATTTACTACCCTGGCACATACTACTCAATGCTCACACGTGTTTCTCATGGTCCTCACTGATTACTGTAGATCCAGTCATCACATCCTTACACATCCATGTAGGAAAAAGCAATTCTCATCTTCATATAAAAGGAAAACCTATCCCAATAACCAATGCAGCAAACTTCCTTTTAGATTTCAGCCATCAGGTCTGCATCACATGCTCATGCCTAAAGAGATCATTGGTAAAGAAAATAAAATCACCACGCTAAGGTGATCAAAGCTAATCAACTTTGCTAATTGAAGTTTATTTATCCTTTAAGACTAAAGAGGGACCACCATCTCTGAGCTCATGAGAGAATAAACATCCAAACAATACCAAAGGAACTAAGATAATCTGAGATTGTTTCATTCATTGGTGCTCTAAAACTAGTTTATATGTCACTTGGTTTCAGGTGCACATGGTAAAAATCTAGTTGATATTTTTAAAAAGCATATTATCAGCTCACATAATAGAGAAGCTGAGTTATAGGCAATGGCACACCTGCATGCTGGTGGTCAAATGCCATCACTAAACTGTGACCTTGCTTTCTCCAGCTCTCATTTCTTTTCTCTGAATTGGCTTTAATTTCAGGATAGTTCTCCCTTGTTGGTGACAACGTGACCAAAATAAAGTCCCTGAACTAAGTCTCTGACTTTGATCCCTCTGGCTTGATTCACATGTCAGTTGCTGAACAAATCACTGTGGCTAGGGGAACAGAGTATCCTGATTGGCTGTAACTGTATCATTCTTCTCCTCAGCTTAGGGGAGGGATGTACTACAGGCAGGAATGGTGCTGCATTTGCAAAAATAAACAACACATGCTACATAAATACTTGAAAAATTTTGCATGTGTTTGTCTCTAGGTAACCTGGATATTATAAAAGTGCATCATTTCACAAACATTTGCTGAATATTAACTGTATGCCAGACACAGTGGATGGGGGAAGTAAATAAGACACTATCTCTTCCACAGAGGATGCTAGTCTTCTGCCCTGGCCCACTGTGAGATCCTGAATGGGATCCTTGCCTTTGCAGATTCTCTAACTCAGCATCAGTAACAGGAAATGACCAGCATGCTTGATTCCTGAGCAGCTTTCTTATGCTATATTCAATTAATTTTGACTTTTCTGCTAATTGCTTTAAATATATTTTTCTGGATGTTACCAATCAGACTAATTTGATTTTCCTTGCACGGCTCGTCCCTCACCATGTAGGAACAAATGAGACAGGAGTGAAGTCAACTAGAGGCCCTCCATGATGTCCTGACTCAATGTGGGCATCCATAGTTCACTGATGACAGCCCAGGTACCTGATGGGTGACCATTGTCAACAGTCCAGTGAGGGAAGGAGTCTGCAGCAGGGGCAAATGCGGAAGGCTGCACTGGGGAGGAAGCTCTGAACTAGAGACACTTCCTAGCCTCTGGGAGAGCCACATCTAAGCCAAAAACTTAGGGTACCTTTTGCAGATTGCAAGCTAAAATTAGAAGCAGGTATGAAGCTGACTCCTTCAGACTGATTGCAGAGCCCTGAAGATGCCGCCTTCTCCTGATTACTGATGATGCTGGCTTGGAAGGAAAGAGTGTCAGGTGCTTAAAATGTTTAGTGACCCTTAAAAGACAGAATACTGTAGCCAAGTAATAATCCTTTACCTTTTCTCCGAAGTGACAAGCACAGTCAGAGGAAAGAGGCTAATGGTTTCCCACGGGGAGTTGGGCAGCTTGGGCATTGCACATTAGAAGATGGCATGCGGGTTGCAGTCTAGGAAGCCTAGGTGAGTGGCGCCCTCTAGAGTTACATGGTGTTCAACCTATACAACCACGTGCAGCAGAACTTTAGACCAAAACCCAAGGTGACAAGGCTGCTAATGCCAGGAATCCAGAGAACGTCAATCAACCAACACATAGTTACTTTGGATAACAGCAGAGACTTCAGGTTCCCTAATCATACCCCCAAAAGGTCAGCTATAAGCATTTCCTACACAGGACTGTGGCTTCCTGTGTCTGTCGATTTGAAGATGTTCTCTAATTACAGGGTGGGCCAAAGACACCCAAGAGAGAATGCTCCCAAGAATGATTCTCAGTAAATACACTCTTTGTTTTCTCATGAAAACTAGTTTATTTGAGGACATCATATGTAGTTTTTTACTTTTATTTTATTTTAAAGAGGAAAAAAACCATAAAAATCAAGAAGCAAACCAAAAAAACAACCAGCACAAAAGCAAAACGACAGCAACAAAAGCAATATAGGTTTTCAAAACAAGATGACAGCAATTTAACAATGGTTGTATTACTGCATATTGTTATCTTAAAAATAGCTGTTCAGGTTACCAGATACAGGAATAAAACAATAAAATGGAACAAAACACTGGATTTCAAAAATAAGAGAGAAGGAAATTCCCAACTAGATGCTCAGACTACCAGCTTTAGGCCTGCAAAGTTAAACAAACAATACAAGCATTAAGTTTTTTGTTTGTTTGTTTTTTAATACTTCAGTTGCTGTCATCTCAGCCGGAGTTCCTCCAAATCTCCAGTTGCTTACTGTGGGGGCTGGGGAGTTGTTGCTCTTCTTGTCTCTCAGCTTGTGCATAGCTAGCTCACAGGAAGGCATGGTTTGGCTTCTTTATTCTCTCCCCATTCCACACGGCAGCTGCCCCTGGAACCCAGGGTCACATGGTTTGGCTTCTTGATTCTCTATTTCCCATGGCTGCCCCTGGCTCACAGGAAGGAGTGGTTTGGCTTCTTAATTCTCTTCCCATTCCCCATGACTGCCACTGGTTCCCTGAGTTATTTTCCACTGTGTCTGTGAGAGCTGTTCGGTCCTACTAGCCACATGGGACTGCCGAGCACTTGAAATGTAGTTAGTCCAAAAGAGGAATTATGAAATAAAAACATAACAGAAGACTTGGAATGAAAAGAAAGAAAAAAAAAAAAAAAGAATGTAACACTCAGATCACCAGAATTTAAACATGATTCATCACATCAAACCATTATTCACTTTGAATACTGAAATATAATCCTTTACCCTGGAATAAACTTTTTGGTTATAAAAATTTTTTAAAGAATACATTTCATTTATAATTTTTATAGTGATCACACACTGAAAAGATATATTTTAGATACCCTGGGATAAATAAAAGGTATTACTAAAATCAATGTTATCTGTTTCTTTTTACCTTTATAATGTGGCTCAAAGAAGGTTTAGATGTGCACATGTTGTACTCTATTGGACAGAGCAGTCATTGAGGGTCCCCAGCGGGACTGTGCCCAGTGGCACAGTGGCAACTCACTCTCTTGTCAAACCTCTTTGGTCCTCCTTCCTTTTGTCTCACTTTCCTCCTCCTTAGTGGGATTATTTCTGAAATAAATTAATTGCACCCAAACCTTGTCTTAAGGCAATCTTTTGGGGTAACCCAAACTGAGAAACAGACCTGTGATGTACAGGGATCCATCTTAAAACCTACCTTCCCTCTACTCAGTTTGGAAACAGCTACATGGGGGCAATAAAGACACCAACACCTGTGAGGCACCAGGCACTGTAGTAAAATCCTGATTTTAATAACGGAACAAGAGATGTGCATGTTTAGATTACTTGGCAAGTATGAAGTACAGAGTCAGAAAAAATTACATTAATACAAGGCAGTGTGAACCAGGAAGATTTCGGCTCAGACCCACAAGGTCTAACTGCTGCCCAGTTTCCAGCCAAAGAACAATTGAGAGGTGGGAAGCCCAAGCAAAGTCCTAGATTCAAGGACTGATTCCCATGTGTGACGTCACACGTGCATTTTGTTTTGTGGGGAATATGTTTTGAATTACTGTGTGTGTGTGTGTGTGTGTGTGTGTGTGTGTGTGTGTGTGTGTGTGAGAGTGTGTGTGTTGAGAGTGGGGGAGGTCACCAGACTTGATTCTCTTGTTTCATTCATTTTCCTGTGAGTAAAGCTAGCAGGGCGAAGTGGGTGCAGGCTATTTCAGAGAACCCACACAAAACATGCTTTCTACAAAGGGGTCAGATGGTCTACCCATTGGCATTAGTACTGCCCTGTCTATGACTGAGATGAGCAACTGTGCCATCGCCAAGGGTGGGATACAATGGAGCAGCACTGCTGATGCTTGCAAGGCACCAGGCACTGTGGATACTGCAGTGCAGGAAGCAAAGTAAATGACCTGTAGCATTCAGGAAAAAGACAAACCCCACCACCATTCAGTCCTTGAAAACAAGCAGATACATCAACCAAGAAGGGTCATAAAAAAAAAATAATTTAAATGTCCTGAAGAATCAACATTTTAGCAGAATTACTCATTCTTCCATTTCCTAGTCTTCTATATAAGAATGACAATCATTTTTAAAATGATTATTTTAAAAAAAGGTTAGCTGGATTTAAGAGTATGCCAAATCAAGCATGGTCACACACCACATAATAATGTTCTGCTCAACAATGGACCACATACACAACAACAGAACAGCACATAGTACCCATAACTATGTACAGCACACACTACTTAATAATGACAAACTGTTATGGTGCTGTCTTATGTATTTATTATACTATATTTTGTATCATTACTTTACAGTGTACTCCTTATCAAAAAATAAGTGAAACATTACACTGTGTTATGACAGCAGTGGCCTCATATATTTCGTGTTTACTGTGTCTCTTGACTGCATCAAGAAGCCACGTTGAATGACTGACCTGCACCATCTAGGTTTATGTTAGTACAGGCTGCGATATTCACAGAACAGCAAAATCACCTAACAACACATCTCTCAGAATGTAACTCCACTGTTAAGTGACACATGACTGGATATATTTTCCCTGCAGAAGAGCAAATTCATGTTTAAAAAAAAAAAAGTGAGTGCTGTCCAAGGTACCACTGGGCTTCTCTTTGGAGCCCAGCTGGAATTTGTACAGAACTCCTCCTTAAACATAGAGAGGTAGTACATTGCCCCCATTAATAGGTGGTCATCACTGTCTGTACTGATATGTGTGCATGTTATACACAACATTTCTTTCATTTATCCTCACATCAAATGTCCTGTTCTGATTTAAAGGCAAGTCCCTTTACAGTGCGTAGAATCAGGGAATTAAGGTTTTTCCCTCAATTCAGTTGAAAAGACTGGAAAGTACATTTTATCATATTGATGATATTCTTATGCCCAGCTGAAAGTTCAAATTCAAATGTCTACAAGGACCACAGGGTAAATTAAATGACTAAAATGGGACCCTTTAAGTAGTAGCTGTCATGGCTCCAGTTGGAGTGAGACAATACACAGGAGCAGACCAGCTAAAAGGAGAGTACTGTTCTGACCAAAGGGAAAGGCTTCCACTGAGCTGCTACCAAGGTGCCCAGCAGGTTATCTACTTACTCAAGAGAAATCCCAGTCCTGCAAGGTTTTCTACTTACTCGAGAGAAACTCAAAAATTTCTCAACTTAACTTTTTAAATTAATTCAATTTTTTACAATTCACATAGTAAGCCAAAGAAAATATTTCTGGGTTGGATTCCACCCACATACTGCCACTTAGCAAACTGTTTGATGCAAACCCTCTTCTTTGAGATCTTATGCACCTTGAGGGTTAGAATATATGAAAGTGGGTATTTTCCTTCCCATTACACAGATGGGGAAATGGACATGCAAAACAAAAACTAAGATTTCAAATTCACTGGAAGAATTGAGAACACAAGTCCAAACATCTGTTACAAAGTACACCAAATTAAAAACAAACATTAAATAATTGCAATGCATGAGCACTTGGAAAGGAAGTTCACTATAGAAAAAAATGTATGAATGATTATGTGTAGTTCCTGGCATGTGCTGAGTGTTCTATAAATATATACTGTAGAAGCTGCTGAGCAAATGTCAACTCAGGGATATATAATGGTTGTTCATCATAGAGTGCTTTAGAAAGCATCTTTAATCACATCAACTTTGAACTACATTAACAAGCAGATTACTAGCTGTATGACATTGTCTCCGCCTCAGTTTCTTCATCTGCAAAACAGGAATATCTCACCTGACAATTTGTGAGGAAAATATGAGATAATACACTATACCACACATATACATTAAGTATAGGTGCATACACAAACGTACACATTATATAAATATAAATACATGATACATAGACACAGATATGGATATATGGATACATAGAAATAATACAGTCCACCCTGCATAGCTCTGCTAGTTTCATGATCAACCAGCTACAAGTTACATATTGTGTAGTTAGGGCTCTAGTAGTTGGGTCTACACTGAACATGTAGAGACTTCTATTTCTTGTCATTATCCCCTAAGCAATACATTGTGACAACTATTTATATGACATTTACACTGCATTAGGTGTTACCAGGGATGATTTAAAGTATGCCAGAAAAAGCAAATAGGTTATATGCAAATGTTATGTGTCTTTTTATAAAAGAGATTTGAGAATTTAGATTTTGGTATCTAAAAGGGGTCCTAAAACAAATACCTTACAAATACGAGGGAACAGCCATACTTGTATTTATATAAGGCCTGTTTTGGTAATTATTTGACAGAATACTATGCTGGTAAATCAAGAGAATATAGTAAAAATAAACAGTTTAATAAAAAGGTCACAAATTTGGAATCCATCCAAACTGAGTTGGAATATAGTTCTGCCACTTACCAACTCAACTATCCTGGTAAACTGCTTAATAATAACTGCCCCTTAAAAGGGCTGTTATCAAAATTAAAAATAATTGAGTATTTGCCCTATGCCAGGCAATAAGCCAAGCGACTCACTTATGTGTGCTCACTTAATTTATGTACAGTGCTTAGCATTTTCTGGACTATAGCAAGTGCTCAGCAAGTAGAAGGGAGTATTATTATTAACCTATCAGAATGGCAACACAATACCTAACATGGCTCAGGGGACTCTGTGAGTATAACATGGAAAAGTAGATTGGGCAAAAGTTAATTAAATGAGTCAATAAAACACTTCCATGCACATGGAGAAAATACTGAATAACAGCCTCTTTTGGTCTTGAATGAGAATGCAGAGGTGGATTGACAAGCTGCTTCTTTAAAAAGCAGGACTGGAAATACTTTGAGCTTTGTGGGCCAGACATTCTCAGTCACAACTACTCAACTCTTGCCTTTCAGTGTGAAAGCTGTCACAGCTTAATGCAGCGATGTGGGTATAGATTCATTTCAATAAAACTTTATTTACAAAAACAGGTGACAGGCTAGATTTGGTCCATACGCCTTGATTCACTTGATTCCTAGTTTAGAATAAAAAGGTTATGACATGCAGTAGAATAAACATAAAGTATGCAACTTAGGCCAAGAAAGCAACTGTGCAGTAACTTAAATTCCTGGAATTTAAAGTAAGCTCAGGACAAAGACACCAAAACAGAAACAAAATTAAAGTGATTTTAGGCCACAAAAAAACAAAACTCTACCTTAGTCTGTTCTGGAAGGACAGGCCTTGGTCAGTTCTGGTTACAACTGCAACATGTTCAGCTGAGACTGGTTACAGAAAACCCAATCAACTGCTAGTAGCTGCCAGGAACACAATGGGAAAGGATCCTGAGACCTCATCTGAGCCTAGAGAGAATGAGGGCCATGATTGATTAGTAATGTCTGCCACAGCTGTAGCAAGGAGACTAGTGATGAGTGTGCCACATAATTGCTATCCTTGAACATATCCCCCCTCAAAAAAAAAGAATCACATAAGGGAGATTAGGTGGTAAACAAATGATATTTGTTACCCTCAATAAGTTGTTTGGCACAGATACAATTATCTTCAAGATGGTAGGACCCTGCTACATTTCTTAAATACTAATTTAATCTAATAACAGACACAATAAATCTGAAATGGTTTTTAATCAAAGCACAGTACAGGGCTGGACTAGGTCACCTCACAGCCCTGCATAGGACTCTGATTTTTCAGGATGCTTCATTGTACTATCACAGCTGTGTTCCAGGTGGCTTTGCCTTTTCAACAGCTTTGCTTTGAAGATGTTATGAATATTTAAATATACTTTGGGCTAAACATTTTTCATGCTTCTCAATTTACCTACAGTCCAGAGCTGGGCTTTGCTTGCAAGAAGTCCATTTTTGTGATGTTGTATACTGAACACACATGCATCTAAACCCACAGGCACTGTGTTAGATACACACATTTCGACCTTCAAGGTATGTGTATGTAAATTCCTTCTCATAAATCCTGACACTGGGCTCTGAAGTCAAAGCCTGCAGTTAAAGACTTCAGGTCCAAATAAGCAGCTTTGCGATAAGTAAGGATGTACTGATTATTTGGGAGTGATCTACAATGTTCCCACTATAATTAATCATAGGCTATGACCTCAGAATCACCACTGGCTATGAGAAAGCTGTCCCCTTCACTGTCCTGATAAGCAAGGAGATGAATGAATCACAAAAGGTCCCAGAGAGAGGTGGGGGGAGACATAGCATTGAGTATTAAAGTAGTGTTAAATACACATATCTGTTTTCTTTTTTCCATGAAATCCCACAAGCATAAAGATATTTAAAAGGAAAAAAAAAAAGACAAAGTCAACAGAGTGAAGAGAATTGGAAAGCAAAAAATCAAATAGTAGAAGTTGAAAGTAAATTTCAGTGGAGAAAGCTGAGAATGGTGGATTAGAAGGATCAGGTCCTCTAGAAATGCAGGTAAAGCCATTTGCGGACTAGGGGGGAGAGAACAAGGCCACACCAGTAAACAAGCCATGCACCAGGCCATCGCCAGTCTGGGAACAGCCAGACCCCAGTCCCTTCAGGTGCAGGGGCTGGCAAACAAGAAGTACCAATCCCCCTACCCCATCCCTGCTGTAAGCAACCAGCTTATCCAGAGAAATACAGACCGTAATGATAGCTATCAAGGTGAAAAGCAACTGGATGTCTGTGGTGCTCTGGTGTTTCACTAATATTGCAGGTCTAGGGCCAATGGTCTGATCATACATTTAGAGGATAGTGGTACACAGTGTGGCATTTAGGGGGGAATCTCCCTTTGAGGGTTGTAGCCATTGTTGATTCCCTATGGTCTTGTTTTCAGGCCCTATATGGTTTTCACTGTTTTGTTGGGTTGGGTTTTATTCTTTTTTTGTTAGATTATGTTAAACCTGATGGCAGGAGCAGCTATTTCAAGGATACTAAGATATATTATAGTAGCAATTTTGGATTTACTATTGGCTTGTTTTGAAATCCTTTATTGCATTCATTGTTTTGTTTTTATTGTTTCTATTCTATTCTGTTCTATTTGATTTTTACAATGTCTGAAGTTATCTGAAGCTATTCTGAAGACATCAAAAGGCATTAGGGTAACTATTGTTGATGTTCTAATGTTTTGAAATCCTGTATCGGTTACACTGATTTTATTGGTTTTATTCTGTTTTATCCTCTTTAAAATAATTTTTAAAAACAAAAAAGAAATGCAGGTAAAGGGGACTGGGACTGCATCTCAGTGGTACACAATGTACCTAGCATGGACAAGGGCCTGGGTTGGATACTCAGCAGGAAGGGAAGGAGGGAGGGGACTAAATCACCCATTATATTAGCTATCTATCTTTACATAACAAATTATTCCACTTAGTAGTTCATAGTAACAAATGTTTATTATCTAACCCCATTTCTGAGGGTTGGAAACCTGGGAGCACACAGTTTGGTGGTTATGGCTCAGGGTCTCAATGAGGCTGCACTCAAGCAGTTGGAAGGGCTCCGTTGTCATCTGAAGGCTTCAGAAGGGCTCAGGATCCACTTCCAAAGTGACTCACTAACATAGCTATTGACAAGAAGCCTCCATTACTAGCTAGAGATTGGCAGGAGGCCTCAGTTCCTTGCCATTGAGTCTCCTGTCGGGCTATTTAACACAGTAATTGACATCCTCCAAACTAAGTCATCCAAGAATGAGAAGAAGCCAGACAGAACTATAGTATCTCTTACATCCTGATATAATAAGCAACTATCACTTTTCTTCCACTGCTGGGAATCAAATCCAAGGCCTTGTGTACACTAGGCAAGTGCCCTACCACTGTCCTCATCTCCAGTCCCACACTATCACATCTATTGAAGACTACTAGTCACAAAAACTGACCCTGGTCTAATATGAGAGCAAACTGCACAAGGGCTTGACTACTAGGAAGCAGGAGTCGTTGGAGACCATCTTGGAGGTTGTCTACCCCATTCCTGAAATACACACACAGTTTTCTCTATCTTCTGGGGATTGGATCCAGGATATCCCCCCTACACACATACCAGATACCAAAATCTATAAGATACTCAAGACTCTTCTATAGTATTTGCACATAACCTACTCAGATTTGCTACATTTTAAATCATTTCTTGATTACTTATAATACTTAACATTATGTAAATGGCTGTTACACTGTGTTGTCTGAGGGAAAACGACATACATTTTCAATACAAATGCAACCATCAGAGGCCTAACTACTTTTCAATCTGTGATTGGTTGAATCTATGGTGGCAGAAGCTGTCCTGGGTCAGCGATGGCAAACCTACAGAACACATGCCACAGCAGAATGTCAGCTATATTTGAGAACTCTAAAAGATTCACCCTCACTGCCCTGGGTTGACTGCATCCCCAGAAAGTAAAGGTGCAAGTTTCTAGAAATAAAAAACCTCTACCTGCTTACCACAATAGGCCCACACCAAGGCCATCATTATGAAATTTCAAACACTGAAGAGCTCAAGAGTTACCAGATAAATTAACAAGTCAGATAATCAGAATGGCTTCAGACTTCTCAAAAGCAGCATTTGAAGCTAGAAAGCCACACACAATGACTTTGAATCTTGAAAGAAAATGATTGCAAGTTAAATTAAGTGACCAGAATGGAAAGCACTGGAGGAGAAACAAGTGGATTTTTGAAGCTGTTAAGTGGATCACACACGTGTGCACACACACACACACACATACACACACACACATGCACATGCACAGCTGATAAGGCTGACAGTGGAGAAAGTCAGGAATAGTGAATTAGCAGCATAAGAAATTTCCAGAAAGAGAGGTGAAGGAAAGGAGACACTCAGTGAAATACACTTCAAGTACCAAGCACTTAAAGGACCTTTTCAGTTCTAGAAATGTATGGTCCTAAAAGTACAGCTATACCAGCCAAACTTTTGGTAAAGTAAGGGAGCTGAACAGGGAGATTTGCAGACATACTTGAGAAGCTAGTAAAAGATGTACTCTATAAAAATAGGAGGGCAAAGAATAGGAAGGTAGACAAACAAGAAATAAACGCTTCAAACCAAAAAAGGGTTAAAGGGGAGCTCTGGCATGACGGTAGAGGAGGACTCCAGAATGACACCTGGGTGGCAGGCCAAAGGGACAACCAGTCCAAAGCAGAAGAGACTTGGGTCCCCATGGAGAAGACGTTATTGGGGGAGACAAAATTGAAGGAACATTTAGAGCATCACAGTGTCTTAGGGGAAATTTAGACATTTGTTGACGAGTTTGATCTAGTCTATGTGCATAAAAAAATAAACAACAAAAAAAAAGATACAATTACTCCTAGGGTAAACAGTTGTCAAGGAAAGCAAAAGCAATCGCAGTTGACAATATGCCTCAGCTGTGACCAGAGTTTACATAGTCATAATAATGTAAACACTGACTATTGACCTAATCGAAAGTATGAAATAACTATGCTGATAAAGTGGTTTGAGAAATTGAATAGGTAACACTGAGAACAGAAATATTTACCTTTAAGTATTTACTTAGCCTTTATTATTAAAGATAGATATTTCTGTTATAAAGTTAGATATTTCTATTTAAATACTCTTTATTATTAAAGCTAGATACCTATATTAACTAGTGTTAATTTCCTATTTCACATTTTTTTAAAAAATTCTGTATCGTTTGTACCCTTTCATTTTGCTTTTAAGATAAAATAAAGACTAGAAGTGGATGTTAAATGGTCAACTAAAAGACGTGAAATGACATCCAGGTGAGGAAATATGGGATTATAATACCTTTGTGGTCAATTTCATGTACCCCTTTGCTTGCCAATTGTATGTGCATAGGCTGAATTTTAGAAAGATTAGCACGCAACAATGAGAAGTGGCAGCATCCAACCATTCGTTCATCCAAGAAGTGTCTAATGGGCGTCTATACCACAGTCACTGGAGACTGGAGAATGAAGAAAAAGGATCCAGTCCCTGCCCTTCCTGACTCAGAGTCAGTGGTTTCTCAACCACATAGAGGGCAGCAGCCCAAAGCCTTCCCAACTGAGCAGGTTACAGGGGTAATCAGATCCCGGACGCCTGCTGCTCTCCAGCGTTTTAGAAGATGGCGACTGCTGGCTTCTGGTTGCTTTCCTGGGCATAGAACCCTCAAGCTTCAAAGCATGATGGGACCTGAGCAGGTGCTACTGGGATAATAACGACCACTCAGCATCAGCCATCTGCAGAGTGGGTTCTTTTTTTGTTCGTTTGTGGTGATACAGGGATCACACTCAGGATTTTCACACTGACCTACATCTTCAGCTCTTTTATCCTATTACCTATTATCATTATTTGCAGAACTGGGGCTTGATCCCAGGGTCTCCCTGTGGAGCTACATTCCTAGCCCTTTCTTTTTTTCATTATCATCACTGTTAAACTGCGCACTAGAGGATTGAACCCTAGGCTTTCACACTGAGCTACATCTCCAGTGATTTTTATTGCTTTTCGAGACAGGGTCTGGCTAAATCACTAAACTGCCCCCGCTGGGGTTAAACTTGCAGTAGCCTTCCAGAATGCTGGGATTACAGGCATGCACCACCACACTCAGCTATAGGGTACATTTTCTAAAGCATCTAAGTGATCAAAGTCTTGTTTCAGGTATGGCAATAACTGTGCTGCTTTGCTTTAAAGAACTCATTTAATCTTCACAAGAAGCCAACATAGCTATTATTCTTCTCACTAAAAGAGAAAAATGGAGCCCCGAGATGTTTTGTGACTTGCCTAAAATCACACAGCATCTAAGCAGAAGAACTGAAATTCAAGTCACCACCCTTGAGTACACTGTCAAGACTGGGATTTTTCTCCATTTTAATTGTTGGCTTGAGAATTACAAGACCAGAGTTCTAACGCCTGCTCAGTAATCAACCAGCTGTATTAATCAGGTAAGTTCTATCCTTCTTGGTGTCTATTTCCATGGGTGAAAAATGGAGGGAGTTGGCTTCAATGACAGCTCAGTGTCCTTTGTGCTTAGGCAGAATTTATCAGGATGTGGAGGGAGCCAACAGGAAAAGGCAATGGACAGTATAGAGAGGAACCCTCTTTCCCCCTCTAAGCTTCAGTCTCAACTGGGAAAAGGGAATCATTAAGAGGCCCATCACACAGTAACTGATTAAAGCTAATTTACAATACATAGCACTTGTTTAGGCACATAATGTTCAATAAATGAAGGACCTTATTCACTCCTATTACCAATGTTTCCAGCATTCCACCATGCTTAGATTTTCAGCCTCCAGTAAGGTCAAAGCACCCCATTTGAGAGAAGAGAAGTGATCAAAGTGGAAGAAAGGGAGTCAAACAAAATGACTGTCTAACAGGGATGTGTGCTGTTGCCCTTTATTGGTTTTACATACAAGTTAGTTTGCGAATACTTTCAGGAGCATGTAAGTGTGAAATTGGAAAGCGTCACTGCGGGACTGCCACGAGCCACTGCACTGGGATATAAAAGGGGAGGAGGGGCAAGTAGGCAGGGCAGGGACAAAGAGAAGAAAGCAGAGAAGCAAAAAGAAAAAGAAGGTGAGTCCTGAGGAAGGACACAAGGATACTCGATGGGGAGCAACTGATTCTAAAGTTCAAAGCTCTTCATCCAGCTGTATTTTAGGATATATCCTCATCTGACTTTACCTATGTCACACACTCACTCATCCCTGGTGCTTTGGCTCAAGCCATGTCCTTTGTGTGGGATTCCTACTTCTGACCATGGACACCATCACATAGCCTAACTTTCTCTGAACCTCACACAAGAACCCAGAACACAGCCTAACATGTAGTAGAGCTCAATGTCATTTCAATGTAACACAATGCTAATGTGTTCTTCAAAGCCATAATTTATTATTTTGAGTAGAAGGAAAAAAATTCCAAACAATTAATTAGTTCACTTTTTCCTGCTCCACTCAAACTTGGCCTTCAAAAACCTTCTCACATCTGCATATCAGGCATTCATGACCCATCTGTAGGTGCTGAGGTGTAGCATGATCCCTCATGCCTTCATAGCCTGTTGGTGTCAAACTTGCTCCCTGAAACTTCTGCTCCCTTACAATTTGGCACTTGGACTAATACCCAAAGACAGGAAGTAGCAAGTGCCAACACCAAACTGCAATGGCAGGAAGATTGAGTCCACAGACTCATCGGCCACTGGCTCAATCCTGCGCTACAAATATATCACAGGTATGGAACACGGGGGCACTGGGCTTACCATCCTGCCTAGACAGTTACTAGCTGTGTGACTTTGGACAAGTTACTTAACCTGTTTATTTCCTCAAGTAGAAACTGAGGATAATAGTACCTACCCCCTGGAGTTGTGAGTTAATATGTATAAAATACTTAGCACATAGCAAGTGCTACATTTCTTAATATTGTGAGTCCTCAACATCTCTGAGGTAGCTACTAACAGATGAGAAAAACTAAGGCTCAGAGAAACTAAGGTCAAAACAGGAATCCAGATTCAAATCCTGGTTCCAAAGCCTTTCCTCTTAAACACAATGGCACACTGCATTGCAATAAGCAGATATTTGCTAGAAAAAAATTAAATGATAAAAGTGATTGTAGCCATTAATCCTGACTTACTAGATTAAAGCACATTCCTGGGTATATCTGGGTGGGCCATGGAGGCATGACCTTGAGAACTACACATGGCCTCTCTCCAATTCCTCTCTAGCACTGCTCTACTCCTTTGCTTCCCAAGCACCATGAACTGAGTAGCTCTGCCCCACCACACCCTTCCACCTTATGTTCCTCCTTGGAGCCTACTGACCATTGACTGAATCCCCTGAAACCCTGATCCAACCTCTCCTCCTTTATATTCTGGGTGAAGGGTATTATACCCAGCAGTGAAAAAGTTAGTACAGTGAAATTTTTGTTATCTGTAAGGGTTGGCTAACCTGGGCCACTGCACTTTTGCCTTCAATAACTGCCAACTTCCTGTCAGTGTCAAGACCCCGATTCCCAAGACCTGGGGCACACTGCTTTGTACTAGCTCTGGAATATACCTACATTAACCCATTGGTCCTCGACCTCATTAGCATTTAGAGAGGGTGTATCAACTGATCTGAGCAACACCCCACACAAAAGGGAAAAAACACACTGCTGAATCTCCATTTCTGAGAAATGGAAGAGAGACTCTTTAAGATTCTAGTGATTGGTCTTCCCCTATCAGTAAAGTGAATTTTGTTATTTCATAGATCTGTATCTTTCAGGTAATCGAGCAAACACAGCTTTGAGAAAATGGGTAAAGGGATTAAGCATCTTGCCACCTATGCTGTATCTTATCAACTTCTCCCTCCTAGTGAATCTCCTAAAAATACCTATCTTTTTATCTTAATAACCAGTTATTTGGAAAAATATCTATTCTGGTAAACACTAAAGTTCCTAAAGCCGAGGTATTCTTCACCATGAAGCAGAAAAAATGCCTGGCCTTACCAAGAACACACCGTTGAGGGACACAGATCAGAAATGGGTTTTGTTCCTACCTGCAAACTCTGAGTTTCACTATTAGGTAGGTCACTGACTAGAGCCGAGCAGACATTTTGAAGCAGATGATGTGGAAGTGGTGCAGTATTCCATGTCAGTGCCTCCACAGGACGACAGGATGTGAAAAGGTCCCGACATCAAACAGCATCTAGATGTAGGGTTCCAGTTATCCACCCACATTTTCAGAAACTAGTGCAGTGACGCCTACCCTCTTCCTTTCTTCACAGATCACTAAGAATGGCAGGGAGGAAGAAAGCAATCTAGAAAAATCTGGATACATGTCCTCCTAAGGCTCTATGTTGATTACTACATAACACAAGTCCCATGAAGACCAGTAACTGCTAGAATTCTAAAGGGCTCCGTCCTTATTAGAACTGTCACACTGAATGCTGGAAGCATAAGAAAAGCAACCTCTTGGCTGGTAACTGATCCTGCACTGCCAAGGGAGAAATCCAAAGCTGTCCAGCAAGGGAAAGAATCTTCAGAAAACACTATTTTTACCTCTAGTACTGGCCCTATGAGTACGTACATAAAATGTGAAAGCAGATTTTGAAACAAAACCAAACCAGACCTCAGTGTTAAGAACACTTGACTAGTATGTGCCAGGCCTTGGGTTTGATCCCCAGCACCACACACCTGTGGAAATGCTGAATTTTATATATTTACTTATCTTTGGATGAAGTCACAGTCACCCAGGCAGATATCCAAACTCTCGGCCTCAAGTTATTCTCCTACTTCAGTGCACTGATAGGTCTTAAGTACAGGTAGGTATGCACCACCACAGCATGAGCCAGTTTGAGTATTTTAACAGGGGTGGGGGGAAAGAACTACAAAACCCAGTAGTTATGGAAAACCTGATTTGGAATCTGAAAGTTCCAGGCTCTGGTACTTACTATGTGACTTTGGAGAAGTCACTGAACTTTCTCCTAGGACTAAAGGAGTCTTTAACATCTCTGAACACTAGGGAACTCAGACTGAACACAATCTGTTCTTGAGCTGTTTGGAAGCTGAGGTGAGAGAACGCAAGTGAAGGGCACGGCACCCGGGTCATAAGCTATTGATACCAGCTTGCCTTCATACCACACTGTACCCTAACATTATTTGACAAGTTATAAGGACTTTATTGTGTATGAGGCACAGTGCTGAGCTCTGGGTTTCAGCCAAAGCTTGGTTTAATTAATATGTCAACCTTCAGTTTGAGAGTGATAGTACTCATTCACTGATTAAGTTCAAGCAAGAAAATGCCTCCCATGAAGGGGTCAGCACAGTGTCCAGCATATCAGAGCACCTCACATTAAGGTGTGGTGGGTTATCAACTTGTAACATCCAGCAGAACTATTGCGTCAGCCTGGTGCTAGGTGTGGAAGGCCCACCTGAAGACTGCCGCCAACAGCATAAAGAGAACTGAAGAAGAGGTGGTGCTATTGATCCTCCTGGAAACGCATGTTGCATTGGTTTTCCCAATATGAACTCAGCTGTTCTCATCACTGGAGGAACTCGGGACCTCTGAGTCACTGAGGATGGCTGAAGTTCACTTTGGCGAAGCTTACTGTGAGCATCACTTCCTGGCTCCGGAGGAGAAGATGGCATGTGGTTGATTCTACTGGAGAAACTTATCAAGCTGGCTTTACTAATATGAACTCAACTATTCTTATCATCTGAGGAGCTCAAGACTTTGCTGTCATTGATGGCTGCAGTTGTTTTGGAGGAAGCTCTGGTCCTTGAGTGTCACTTCCTGGCTCCAGTACAGTTCCCTCATTCTATGGGCACAGATCCTTTATCCCATTGGTACAGACTTTCTAGCTTCCACCACTGATCTTTGGCCCTTCCCAGTGCAGATCTTTGATACACACTTGCATGAGACATTGTCGTAGGCTCTAAGCCTCCAGTTGGACTTGTGGAAGACATTGCCATGGGCTCTAGGTCTTCAACTGGACTCGTGCAGGACATTGCCATGGGATCCAGGCCCTCAGCTGGATTCTTTGGGTCTCTAGTGTGTGGACAGATCCCCTGCACTCTTTTGTCTTTGACTCTTTGGGTGAATATTAAGAAATAATCCTATAAATTACGTGTCCTGTATTAAACTGTTTCCCTGACTACAAGAGAAGGGAAGCCTCAATTGTTCTGGTAAAACAGGAAGCTGAGAGGATTGACCTGAGTCTTTTCCTCTCTCCATTCAGCCATGTCCTTTGCTGCTAGCTCTCTCACCCTGAGTCAGTCTGTGAGTGACACCAGGTACCTGGCTCTATTAAAATTTTGGAAGGACCCTGTGTTACCACAGGGTTACTGTACCAAAACATCTGAGACAATTAACTTCAAAGGAGAAAAGGTTCATTTGGGCTAACAGCATTAGCAGCTTCAGCACAAGATCTGTTCCTGTTGGGCCTGTGGCAAGGCAGCAGGTCACAGCAGGAGTTAGGGTGGAGCACGTTGCTCACCTTGTGGCAACCAGAAAGCAAAGAAAGTGAAAAACCAATATCCCACAATCCCTTTCAAAGACATGCCCACAGAGACCTAAGACCTCCTGCTAGGCCCCATCCCTTAAAGTCAACCACTTCCCAGCAAGACTAAGCCTCTAAAACATGAGGCTCTGGGGGATATTTCACATCTAAACTATGGCAATTATAGAAGCCAAAGAGCATGAAGATTGAAGAAACTAGAACAAGAAACTAGTCAGGAAGAAGAATAACCAGATGGAAGCCTAAGGGATCCTGATACTGTCACCATTTGATGTGGATGCTAGCAACATGGATACATTCACTCTTGAGGCACTCATATTTCTACACTGCTACAATTAGGTTTGTATGTTTTTCCACATGAATGTTATGTTACAGTAAGATACAAAAAGCAGAACTGCCTCTCCACATTACCTAATGCATAAGGCAGTCCTTCCCAGTTTGTGTGCACACAAGATCATGAACAGTGGGTCAGTCACATGTGGCAGCAAGGGCAGCCTTGTGGGTTGACCGCAGGGAGCAGTCCAAACACCATCACTGGTAGTATGGGCAGGCACTGGTCTCAATACCAAAATAATGATCTCAATCATGTATCTCATACACAATATCGTCTAGTATAAGGATCATTTCCAACAAGGAAAGAGTACATCACAGTTGCAGGTAAATACCCCTCAGCTATTCTCTACACACTGAGTATTAGCCTTTCTAACATCATCCTCTACCTTACACTTTGTTGACGGTGCACAAGTATCCAGTATATCCCTCCCTTTTTCCCAACTTCCTCACCTACTATAAATGGCAGGAAAACTTAGAACTACATTTCCATCACCTATCAAGTCAACGGATATAACAACAGGCTACAAATTGCTTTTTTTAAAGTTTATTATTAAAAAAAAAACTATCTTTTTACATTTTTACATTCACCTCTCAGAATATTTAATGGTACCAATTAATGATGTTTTATAAAAAGTCCACCCACTGCCTGAAATGGCTGCAGATTTACTATGTTCTGGTATTAACATGTTTTGATCTCTGAAAATATTCAGTATAATACTAAAGTATCAAGATTCCAAATTCCCACATGAGAAACAAAAATTTTTAAGGGGTAAATTATTTAGTAAAAATTCAAGACTAAAAGGAAATGTTAAAAGAAAAACAAAAACAAAAAATACTGTAAAAAACAGAATCCCACCCATGCCAGCATTAGGTTATAAAATGCAATCAACCCCACCCCATCCCTATTTCTGTTAGAAAAGCCACCCAGTCCTGAACACAGGGTTTCATATACAAATATGTATAGCCTGATTTGCAAATCAGATTCTGGGATCTTAAGCTTGTTCTAGTTAAAAGTTTAAAGTAAAAATTAGGCAGGGTATTCAGTATTAGTTAGACAACCACAAATACTGAAATCCAAATGAATGGAAAACACCTGGGCTTTGGTATGGCTACAGATGTCCACCTAGAAAGTGTACAATAGGACATCAGCTTGGGGAGAAAGAGACACAGAGGGGAGGCACAAATACCCTCTATGGAGGTAAAATAAATACTAAGACACATTCTATGAAAATGTTGGATATAACACTCGAGGCAGATGTCTCTAACAAACCACACACACACACACAGGTTCTCAGTCAGAACTCCTGGACCAGCATTTTCCAACATGAACATGTGTGCTAGGGCCTACTGTGAAACCAAGACCTCATAAAGTAAGAATGCCAGTGAGGCTGAAAACCAGCCCCTTTATTCCAGAGATCTCAAGAGTCTGCTTCCCTTTCTAGTTAAATATCCGTCTATCACAGATGGAGCTTCATTCATTAACAGAGAACACCTGTCCCTGGTCACCACAGAGGTCTGTTAGAATGGTTCCACTACCACTTTTTCACCTCTGGGGTGAAAAACTAAAGCTGGTATTAGGACTGTAACTTATTACACCGTATTAGTTATTGGTATTAGTCTTGGGTCTGCTTACATTCCCCCACTGTCACAAGGTCATGGTTGACGCTGAAAAGGCAGTGGTAGGGTAAGATCATGTCTAAACAAGGTCTCAAATATCCCCAATCATTACAGAAAACGGCTGTACCCTGGTCTTCAAATAAACTTACTTCACAAAAGCACAAAAGTGACATCAGACAAGCAAAGAAAAAAGGCCACTTGTTGCTGCTTCAGGGCAGAGCTCCCAGTGGCTAGCAACACAATCCTTTCCAATAAAAAGACACTTTGGCATACTTTTGAGGAGGACAAGGAAGACAATCAGGTTGTTCTTTAATTTCTTAGATTTTTGATGGCAAATGCACATTGAATGTATCTAAATCAACTTCCATCACAGGGCACTTGATGATAAACAAGTTATATGCTACGACACACACCAGTGACAATTCAAGCATGAGATGTTTCCCCTCAAAGCATAAGCCCAGGACAAAGCAAAGGTGAGGCCTCTTTATCATGGCCTTGGTTCACTGCAGTGAACATGGTAACAATGAGGGGATGGAGAGTGCAGA
Source organism: Hydrochoerus hydrochaeris (assembly GCA_004027455.1). Classification (NCBI taxonomy): domain Eukaryota; kingdom Metazoa; phylum Chordata; class Mammalia; order Rodentia; family Hydrochaeridae; genus Hydrochoerus; species Hydrochoerus hydrochaeris. Next base: position 26,749 of record PVLA01006308.1, read on the forward strand.
AGAAACAGACACCCAGGGAGCCTTTGATAATCATCATCATTTATCCTGTTTTCTAAATAAGACTTGAACACAAGTTTCAAAAAATAAAATAAAAAGGAAAATGGATATAAATTAAAACAAAAATATATCTGTACAAGTCTTTACTCTGGGAACCGTGTGGTCTCCATGGAAGTCAAAACTTAGGAGGTGATTTGTCATCACAGACCCCCAACTTGCTGTGCAGTATGTATATCAAAAGAAAAAGAATATGAAAAGATTCCAAGGGACTATGATCAAGGAACTAGTGGAATTACAAAGATTTCCTAAAACGTGTAAGCTCTACTGACGGTCCAGGGAGATGCTAATAGTTACTCTAGCACCAAATGCCTGAAACCCCAAGATGGCAGCTAGAGTATAAAAACCCCATCACCCAGTGAGCCAGTCACTTCTCTAATCAAGGGGCAGAGAGAAAGAAGCAGGGAGTGCAGGCAAGGCTGTTTCATCAGAGCTCAGCAGGAAGAAAGCAGGTTTGGTGGCAGCCTTGGAACAGCTTTCCTAGTCTCCAACTGGGCCAGATCTCCTACGAGTGCCCAGAGCCTAATGACAAGGTTCCATGGTGTGGAATAGCCAATGTGTGATAATGGTACCAGCACCAAGAGCGACACTTGCATTATGCAGTGAGTCTACAGATCACTGATTATTACACTATCAATCTCCCTGCCCTGCCTATGAGAGTGAACCCAGATGATCAGCCTATGACATGTGCTACTTCTACCTACTTGGGAACAAGGGAGGAAAAGGAATTACAAATGAAACCTTCTGCAATTACCACTTCTTGTTCCAGCCTGAGCTAGAATAAGTATGCCTGACTAAATCACCTGCATTAAATAACATTTAAAATATGGTAACTTCAGCACATTATGAATATGAAATGTCCCCTACCCTAGCTCCATTTACTACAGTGCAGTCTTCTGTCGTTCAGCCAGGGGAATGGGTGGCATGTGCCAGATGTTACACAGGCATTTATTTCTCCGAGACGGCTGTAAGCCAGGAGAATTAATCTCCTTCTGCTGGGACCTCTGCCCCGAGCTGCTGGGAAAACAGTGAATTGGGCTTGACAAAGGAAGCAGCTATGTGATCCACTAATCAGATTCAAAACATGAAAATGCACCGCAGCATGTATTCCTTCCTGCTCTTTTTCACAGGAGAAAGACCTAAAGATAATTAATAAAAAGGCCTGTCCTTTCAAACTCAAAGGAGGTTTTTTAAAAAAGGTGTAAGCAAAAAATAATGAAATCAAATAAAACAAACTCCCAATATTCCTGAAAGTAAGAGTCCATCGCTGACAGGTGTCTAGAAGAAGTCGAGGCGGGAAAGAATGACAGAAAGATGGAAGTGGCCAGCCACAAAAGTGCCTTGCAGAATCCACAACAGGGTTCTCCATTTCCAAGGCCAAGTAGTTATTCCCGGTAAGTTAAAAATTTTCTAGTAAGAAGAAAACAAAACAAAAATAAAAACCACTCCAGAAAAAGGGTTAAGGGAAGAGGGACACTGTAGAAAGTCAAGCCGCTGACCGCCGGCGGATCACAAAGAGCCCACGCTGAAGCTGGCCCAGATAGATCCTCATCTTGGTGCTGTCGCTTGTCTTCCTCACCCAGATCTGCAGGGACAGGAGAGGAAGCAAAAGGAGAAGCTGAGAAGCACTCATGGGCAAATCTCCCAGAGCATTACAGCATTTGCATGAGATAGGCTGGGGAGAAAACTGACTATCTCCACCTCAGGGTGACTGGGCTACTTTAACACCTGAGGCTTCACAAGCACACTTGGACCATGGCCACTGTGAAGGTCCACCTTCACCAGCCCTGAACACATTCCTCCCCACCACAGGTCCCATACCATTGACCAAGAAACCAGACAGCACAGCAAACTTGGGCTCCACTTTCTCCCTGGGTCACAAGGGCACCCCCACATACATATACACACCCTGGGCCATCACACTGAGCTAAATGCCCAGTCTAAATGCCTGAACCCTTTTACATATACAGATATGTGCATATGTGTGTATATCTGTTTAATTTTGAGACAAGCTCTCACTAAATTGCCCAAGCTGGGCTCAAATTTGCAATCATGCTGCCTCACCCTCCCAGAGTACTAGGATTATAGATACGTGCTGCCTTGTCTGGCTTTGTCATAAGGACTCCTGATTCAGTTGATTAGAGGCTTAGCAATATGCAACAGACATACATTCATGAACATAAACTTCCTGCCAAATTTAAAAATGCTGTCCTTGCCGCGAGGGACTTCTATTATCATCTAGCCTTCCGATACTATTTCTTCTGATTAGGGTTAGTTAAGGCTAATAGCTGTGATGGAAAAAGCAATACTATCAATAAAAAGCTGCCCTGAGGAAGCTGGGGCCCAGTAAGGATTTAAGAAAGCTGAAGAGTTTAAGACAGTCTTCCCTCCTCACCACTTCCCTCCCCCACAGAAGGGATCAGACTTGGTTCATTTTGCAGGGCACACATGTGGTGCTACATCAACTCCTACCATAGGGGATTGCCAGAGCCAACACCTGCACTCAGTGAGTGGCACCTGCGGCCAGGGAAGGAGGAAGAGGCACCTGAGCAAGTGAGCAAGGCCTCTTGCACTCTCACCATGCACTGGACTCTGTGCCTATCACGCTAAGCTGCTTCAGCCCAGGACAAGCCTGTGGAGTAAGTGGGCCCTATTTAACAGAAGAGACCAAAGCCTGGAAAGGCTAAGTCACCTGTCCCGACTGATCCCAGAGCCTGACACCAAAGCCTTTTGGCTCTTCTCTGCTACACCAGCCCCTGAGTCTTCTTTTTACCTAGCTCTTAGTAACATGCAATTAAATGGAAGGAACAACAAGCCTGAGTTTTTGAAAAGTGCACTTTATCTACACAACTCTGTTTGCAGATGTATCCTCCTTCCACAATTGTTTTCAGGTTTTAAAAAAGCTTGCTCTAAATAATAATTTTTTTTAAAAAAAAAAAGCTTATTCTCAGTTTCACCTAAGTTTCTTTGATGTGACTATTCAGCAACAGACAGACTTTAAAATCAGACACACTGGTTTAAAAATGAAACAAGCTAAAGCTCTCATGAAGCTGTCTCTAAAGGAACATGCAGAACCATTTCACACTGAAAACTGAACCCAAGAGGCTTGAATCAGGGAATCATTAACACACTCAGACCCGCCCACATAACCTGCCCAGAGCTGAGTTACATCACAGCCAAGCAGTTCCCACGTCACTCAGGAGCTGAGCTGAATGATGTCTAAGAAATAAGGGCTGCTCTTAACCCACCACAGCTGCAAGCCTGCAAAGCCCAAGGCCCCTTCCCTTCCCGACCAAACTGCCGTGGATCCCTGCCATGGCATCATTTCCTCATCACATCTCACAGACACTCTCTCATGGCAAAAAGTGGCAACCTCAATGGGAGGGCTGGGTATGGAGCAATCAAACTTGCATTTCTTTTTTTTCCTGAGGTGCCACAGAGGAGTTCAAGGCAGCATTCTGAAGCTGGTTTAGGTACCTGGAAGCCACATGTGCTTTTGCAGAGCAGCCCTGGAGGGCAGGTACAAATGCTCCATCATCAAGTGAGGCACCTCTTCAGCCCCTGGTCCCGGCTCTGGCTTGGCCTGAGGTGACTCAGATCTAAGCCCAGAGAAGGGTGACATTCATTTATCTAGAAGACTCTTTCGAACTTTTAAGTAAACAAATCATTTTGCAAACTAGTCACATTTGAGGGCATTTTCAATTCAGGAAGCTGGGAGAATATGAGAGGCTTAAGTTATTTCATAATCCAGTTTCATTAGATTTACTGTGCGTTGGCACGAATAAGTTACAGAAAGTAGACACGTAAAAATCAATTTCTTTGCAGACATTTACAGACTGATAAAAGATCAAGCCAATCCAGCTATTAAAGTTTTAAATCTTTTTTAACAATGCAAGTTGGATATTGCTGGACACCCTCCTAATGAAGGGCCAGGTGGCGAACTTGTAGGGTAGTCACATCATGTTTGGATATAACTCTTAAAACAGACCCTGTCTGCAGGAGACCAATGCCCAAGCACATGAGCCTGGCAGCCTGCTGTTCAGAGGCACAACAGGACATACCAGGTGGCAGAGAGCAGTCTAGCAGTCATATGCTGACTGAAAGTGCACTCATTCAACAAGCACTTACTGGGTGCTGGACCTTGTGTCAGGTGCCTCATTAAATCCTCACAGCAAGAAACAAATCTATGAGATCACATAAAAGCTCCAGGGAAGTAACACAACAAAGCTGGAGCATGCTCCATTGGCTAGCGCCATTCTCAGTAGATAACCTGAAGCAGCAAGGGTGGGAATGCACAGACCTCACACAGACTTGCCTTCTGCTCTCTCTGAAATTCTACCTCGTGGCTACCAGATCTGTTACTGCAGAGAGTTCACCAATACCACCAGGAATACACAGAGCGGCACATACTGGACGCAAACCAATGTATGGGGTGGATTTTCAAGGGTGACTCTGACTATGCCACAAAGTGTTAACTTTTGAGTTTAACCCACATATTAGACATAACTCCACTGCACTTTCTTGGTGGAACTTTCATTTCAGGTTTGTCATATTTTCCACTCTTCACAGAGCACATTCTGTTTTCCTCAGGGTGAAGAAATTCAGTCCCTACCTCATTGGCTCCAACTGAGCTGATGACACAGCTCAGTTTCTGGTTATCCTTTGACTCCAGATAGATGGCTTGACTCTTATGGTACCTGCAAAAACAGGGCACAAATGTAAAAAATATACACAAAGTGGTCTTAATAATTTGTATTTGAGCAAGAGTTGGAACTTGGGAGGACTTCAGGGTTTCCATCCTCGGAAGAGATGAAGAGAATAAACTTCTGAATCCTACAATCCTTGGTCCCTTTGAAAAGGAAAGCAGCAACTGAGGAAAGAGCTGGAAAACTATGATTTACTCTTTAACTACATGACCCAGTTCAAAAACTAAACTAAAAATTTTACAGTAAAATCTGTTTCCACTTCCTGGCCATACCCCTCAAACACTGAAGGTAGCTAGCTGTGTGAACAAAACAAATGGTTGGGTTTGAAAAATTGTTCTGTTACTTATTTTCTGTGCAAGTAAGGTATCCACAGAAAGAAGGCTGAATTTAATCCTTTATTCATTCACTCAAAAATAATCACCAAGCACTTACTATATGCAACTGACTACCCTGGAGGTGCGTTTAAAGACTGAACAAGGTCACAAAGCTTCAAGCAGAATGGGGGGACATTTCATAATCACATCTGCAAATGCTAATTAGGTGAAGCTTTGAAAGTCATGTCAAGTACCAAAGGGTATTGGACTTGGCATGATCTGGCCTAAAGAAGTGGGAAAGCTGCTTTAAAGGAGGACACGAGGCAGATGCTCCCCTTGCAGCCCCCGTATCTACTCTCGTGGCCTGCACTACTTCCAACCTACAGAAGTTCATCCTACCAAAGGTAGAAGGCCGAAGCCCAAATGAGACAACAGGATGAAAGAGCAGCTGCTGGTTTACAAGAGTTAGAAATGTAAGCTAAGCTGCTGCTGACAGCCCTGGCCTGAGCTGGCCCCAGTTCAACTGATAACACTACCTTTGGTCAACTCTGGCTATAAAAACCTAGCTACACAGATCTATTAACCCATGTAAAGTCTACCAAAACACATCTCCCAGGGCAGTATTGCATCTTCTCCTTGGCATACTCTGATTTGCTGATATAATGAAATAATCTAATGCCCAGATACCACCTTTCAAGATACTCTTCTCGCCCACAGTGAGCTTTCTCTAACCTAGGTGCTAAGCACTCTTTAACCTGCTATTTAGGCACTAAAAACACAGATTTCCAAGTTGGTTTAGCTGCTGATAACATTGTTTTAAAAAAGTGAATCACAAATGCAACAAGAACAGTGAGACTGGTTTAGATCCAAGTTTTAAAGCTACTTTTGGCCATGTATTAGCTGGTAAACTGGGTCAGAGACCTTCATTATGCTAAACAGGTTGCATCACAAGGTCCAAACTGTACAATGCATAAGGCCACACCACATTAGTTCACAGCAATAGTCTAACATTTCCCTTGGTTTCACTCCCACATCTAAGCCAACTATACTATGTAAACAGTAATGTCTTGAGTAATGTTTAGAATAAAAATGCAAAGGAAAAAGAACACTCACAGTTGTTCTACAGAAACTGAGTTATTAAAGAGATAGACATAAGCACCTGCCTGGCAAGTGTAAGGTTCTGAGTTCAAATCCATGTACCAAAAATAAATACAGATAGAAACGCAAAACAAATTGTAGCTAGCCTCAAGTCACTGATTCTACTTTCTAAATAATTTAATAAAGAAAGGTTTTGGGTGTGGTGTGAACATATATTACCTCATGGAAACAAGCTCAATACAGAACTAAGTAGAGTAAAAGAACTGTCTACTTTATTCCTGGATTTCTAATAAAGCACAACATTTGACTGGTTTCACAAGAGTAAAGACTGTCATTCTGTCTGCCACCTCTGGTCTCTCATTACAGAGTATGGCCTGATGTCCACCATGGTCCCCAAGTGCTTCACAGGACAGCTGGCCCACGTGCTTCCCAAAGCAGCCAACTTCCAAACCACTGATCCTCAGGTTCCCAAGATGGTCAGGGGATTCTCAGGCACCAAATAATAATCTTAGGGAAACACTATCCCTGGACATCAAATCTATTATTTGAATTCTCTGGAAAGATAAGTCCTCAGAATCTACAGTGTTCAGATGAGTATTTTTTTTTTTAAGATACAGAAAAAAAGAGTATACAATAACCTTAACATATAACCTCACTTTTCAAATTTTAAAGAAAAATAAAAGAGGAAGGAATTCAAAACATATTTAGAAATAATATGTTTAAAAGCAATATCAATAGAGCCAATTTAGTAAAATGCGTCATCTCTTTTTGCCAATTAAATCCATTTTACAAGCTACAACTCAGCTGCTAAAAAAAAATTATTTTTTAAAATGGCCTCAGAGAATAAGTCCTAAATGTCAAATTGACTTTATTGCTAATGGAAATTCTGACCTGGGAATCCCTACAATTAAGCTCTTAAAGCTCTGTGCCTCACTATTAAACCCAATGAATTAGAATTACTCTACTATTTTGAAAGAAAGCAATTTCTTTAAAAGGTAGCTCCAAAAGTAGGACAAGGGGGTGGGAGGGGGGAAGTAACTGAATTTTCTATCCTGCTGGGAATCCTAAGATTAACACTCCATTTCCCCAAAACTGAGTCCACATTATAACTGTAGAACCTCAAGGGTCCCGATTCTAGTTGGAAATACTGTTTTAAGAGTCTTTGTATCATCAGAGAGCTGGAGCGTTAACACTACTTGAGCAAGTGGTGACTTCATTTCTGATTTGTATTAGTAGCCCTAGGTTTTGTTTGTTTGTTGGGGTTTTGTGTTTTTGTCTTTTTGAGACACAGCCTCACTATGCAGGCCTTCAGCTCACTTTGTAGTTCAGGCTGGTCTCGAACTCGCAGCCATCCTCCTGCCTCAGCCTCCCAAGTGCTGGGATTATAGGCATGTGCCACCACGCCAGGCCAGCAGCCCCAGATTTAAAGCAAAGGGGAGGTGGGAGGGGGATCAGTTAGTTATTTTAAAATATCAGCTACTTTCACAGTGTTTTCTGAGAGGGGTCATTAGTTCAAATCAAAATGTGTGGAAAACTTACAATATGATATAAAATGTCTTAAAACCAGTAAAAGACCAAGGCAAAAGGAAGATGCTTATTTTCCAAAATGGAATGTAGCTTGCTAAGTGTTCACACCAAGACGGGATGCCTGGATCACACTTATTTTGCTAAAGGCATTTAAAACTCAATGAAACATGTTTCACCAAAAATACTGTTATAAGAAAAAATTCCATGCCATGGAAGGAACACACAGGGATTTGGCTAAACCCTTAGCTACAGGCCATGCCTGCTGAAGAAGGAAGACAAATGAGGCCTCCAAACGGACAGAGATAGAAAAGTCAGGTCAAGGGCTAGGAGAGGTGTGAGAGGCTCACTGTGCTCCAGTGAAAGCTGCCAGCAAGGCACCCAGAGAGCCATGAACAGCTACCAGGAGGAGAGAACTCAACTTCTCAACAATTCATTATGAGTCTTGACTGCTAAAGCTAGCAAAGAAAATCACACAGAATATAAAAGAAAACAGCATCCTTGAAATATATTTAGCAACAGAATAAGCAACTTCTAATTCACTGGAAAAGTAAAATGCCTCTGAGGTGTTATGCCTTATGCTAACATGAGAAAGATGGCAAAACTTCCTCCTAACTGCTTAAGAGTTCTGATACATCACATCTGACCACTTGGTTTCCTTTACAAAATATCCATCTTTTGGATCTTTAAAAAAAAAACAAGAATTTTATTTTACTGCATTTCTTCCAGACACATAAAGTCTAGGGATTAAGTCTAGAAAGAGGAAGATCTGAAGCAGCGCAATTACAAAATGAACATCGTTTGAAATATCTCATGGCTTGAAGACTCACAGATCCGTAAAAATGTTAGTGATAAAGCTCATCATTTTCAGAGACGGTTATTATACGTGGGCTTGATCTTTAAAGGTTATTTGGTTTTCATTATTAGAGACATTTTTCATCTTATTTTGCCCCATAGTGTTGAGCAGCTAGCGCCTGCCACCTAGTGGCAATATATCCAGATTAGGAGCAAAGCTAAGAAAAACACTAACAAGAAAGCCAAATAGCCAGATCTGAAGGGCAGAAAGCTCTAAGATCAGGCTTATCGACAGGGCGGGCCTCCTTCATCCACCTAGATAGCTAACTCAGTGGAAATTGTTTAATTCAGGCAAGACTAGCTCCTTAAACCTTTTTCTGTTTATTCATCTTTTGATGGGTTGTTTTTCTGTTTTGTTTTTTGAGACAGGATCTCACTATATAGTTCAGGCTGGCCTTGAACTCAGTGTGTCATTCAAGCTGCTCGAATCCTCCTGCCTCAGCCTCTCAAATGCTAGGATTACAGACATGCACCACGCCTGGCCTCTCTAAACTTTTTTTGTTTGTTTTGGTTTTTTGAGGCAGGGTCTCACTGTAGTTCAGGTTTATCTTGAACTCACTATGTGGCCCAGCCCTGGCCTTGAGTTCACAGCAATCCTCCTGCCTCAGTACCCTGAGTGTTGAGATTATAGGCATGCACTGCCACATCCAGTTTCTTTAAACATTTTTTACAAGAACAGTTAGTCCTCAAGATATATAGGTTCATATGGATAGATTCAGCCAACTGTGGGTAAAAAATATTTGGGAAAGAGTTTTTTCTGTACTGAACATGAACATTTTTTACAATAGCAATTATCAATACTGTATTCAGTATTTTAAGTAAACTATGTGTGATTTTAAATATATAAGAGAAAGCCAGGCATGGTGGTGCACAACTATAATCCCAGCACTTGAGAGGCTGAGGCAAGAGGGTTGCTGCAAGTTCAAGGCCAGCCTAAACTACCTAGTGAGTTCAAGGGCAGCCAAACTACACAGCAAGACCTTGTCTCAAAAAAACAAAAAAGAGGGCTGGAGATTTAGCTCAGCGGTATAAACGCCTGCCTTGGAAGCATAGAGTTGTGAGTTCCATCCCCGGTACCGAAAGAGAGAAAACAAACAAAAACACATATAGAGTCTACCAAAACAATGTATACAGCAGGAAAAACAAAAAAAAGTGTACATATTTTAATACTAAATTTGTTGAGATATGAAATTAATGAGTCACCTTTGGTCTGTACAATTACAACAGGTGTTCAAAGTGGTGGCCACTAACGTCCAGATATTTGTTACTGCAGCAAACTGTATAGTGTGTATACACTTTTTTGACAATCTGCACATATAGGAGGCTACCTCAGGTTACACACAAATATGATACCATTTTATAGAGGGGACATGAGCACCTTCAGATTTGGGTGTCTATGTGGTCCCTGAATCAGTTCCATCTGCACACAGTGGGATGACTGTACAGTCTTGTCAGGACTAACATAATGCTCAAAAAAGGCAATGATCTCTTAATTTTGGAACCTTTGGCTAAGTAAAAGTATTGAGACTCAAGGGTTATTATACAGTCATTAAAAATGGAAGTGACCATATAGTAACCCACAGAAAAACATTCTCAATTTAACCCAGTAAAAAAGTAGACCATAACCAGGTGTCCACCTATGACTTACACTAAAAATGTATCTATATAGAACAGAAGGAAAAAAATACTGTGTCAGAATGAAAAGAGCTGTGAAAAAATGGCAGGACCCAGGGTGATTTAATACCTAGCAGTATACCTAATACAGAGGACAATAAACATTTGTTGAATGAATAAATGCATGAGCTTTCAAGGTTTTTTCCTGTTGTTTTGCCATTTCCTTTTCAATAAAAAAAATTTGGCAGTCTAAAAATTTCTAGTAGTATTCAATTTAAATGAGTCATGTTTTAAGATACAATTGTCCAAGTAAGTTTCCTGGAACACTTTTGCAGCTGGATGATGCAGGAAAAAAAAGAGTTAGAGATGTCAAATAAAAAACACCTAATACCATCTTAGGAATTCACAGTGTACATTATCATATCACAAGACCTAAAGAGTGCTAAAAGAAGGGAATCCATTTATCTTAATTAACAGGATCATCTCCTACACTGATGTGACCACAAAATCCTTTTATCTGTAGAATACCTATTAATTTTAGCATACAAGAACAGAGAGGTAAGAGGTGGTAGAGGAAATATACTCTGGCACTACTGGGCAGAGGCACCACAAAAGACATTAGCCTGCAAATTCTAATACAGTACAGTATCAGTAGGAGGGAGGGCAGCGGGGGCCACCATCCACAGAACCCTTCCTGGGAAACAGTTTTCAGAAGCCTACTAGTATCCATTAAATGAGGGCTGATGCACAGTACTATATTCAATTTAAAATGTAAGCTTAGCAGCCAGACTCTGAAATAACAACTCTAGAAGCCCCAGTCCTCTCCTTCCACCAGTTCTTTTCAGACTCCTAAAAGCACCCCATCTTTTCTCATAACTTACCATCTTTTATCATAGTACAGCTTGCCATCTTCTATCCGAGCCTCTAATCTCTGGGCTGGAGATTCTGCAGGTGTGGCAGGCAAGTGTTCTGGAGAGGACGGGGTCGCTGGAGGAAGATAACACATGTTTTAGCCCACTAGCCAACATGCTTTAACTGAGTCCCCAGGTGCTAATAATCGTGACCGCTGAGTCCTTACAGTGGGAATGCATGAGGACCTAAAAAACTGCATGCTGGAAGAGGAGTGCAGTGGCTGCTCATATGCAAGATCCCACTACCGAGCAGCACGTGCACACGGGGTCTCTTGCTCCAGGAAGTCGCCTCGTTGTGCTAAACTTAGTGTCAGACCCCAAATTGGCACAGCACAACTACTAAATTCTTGTATATTGCCTCTAAGTGGATATTCCAACAATCTGAGTTAGGCAAGGCAAAGATTAAACTCACAAAACAGGAGAAACCTGAAGCTCAGGAAGGTTGCAGTCAAATGTACAAATGCGCAAGGTCACTTAGAATAGGATTAATACCCTGAAGCCCAAAAGGGTGAGTACTATGAAAAGCTCTAAAAAATGAAAAATCATTTTTAGAACTAAAATAGGTTCAAATGACTTAAATGTACACACTTATTCCCCACCATGCCTTAGAAGCTCAGGACATCTCTGTGGACTATGGCAGCCCACAGGATATTAGCTAGAGAAAGAAAAATCTTACTTTTCTTCCACAAAACTCAGTAAGCACAGGGATATCTGAGTAATTCCAGTGCTCAGGACAACAAAAGACATTACCTGTTTGGACTTCTAGCTTGCAACTAGCACTTCTGCCAAATGCTACACTGGAAGGAACCACTATAATACTGACGTGGCCTTGGCCTCTTCTATAAACTGGAACTCAGAGCAGCCTATGAAGCCTCACAGGTAGGCCATGAAAACCACTGGGACAGCAATGCCTAGCACTTAATTCCAGAAAGAAAGACTGAAAAATCCTGTGGTTTAATTTTCAAAACTAGATATGTCCTTGAACCTTATGCCTGCACAAAAGAAAACCTTCAACAACTAATCAAGTGTCCTTTTCACAATAAATTCTAAGAACAAGACAAAAATAACACAGTGGAGCTTTAAAAAAAAAAAAAAAACATACTTAAGGTTCCTTTCAGTTTCCATGATGACTACTCTTAAGCAAATGGACATTTTACTTTTAAAAATTTCAATGATTCCCTGACAGATATTCACGTATGCTTTTCCAACAACATGATAAAAAGACAGCAAAAATACCAGTAACATTATGCACTTACCTGGTCTCTTGGGTGACTTAAGCTGTAGAAAAAATAACAAAAAAATCTTAGAGAAAATCATTTCAGATACAACTTCAGGTGTCAGAAATACCACAACAATTTAACAAAGTAATGTGAATAAAGTGAAGCAGAAAACCATGACAAGCCTGCACTTTCAAATAGAATTTTTTTAAGAAATCAAACTGCAAATTCCCCAGGATGAATCTTATCACTATATATATCTAAAATGTACCAATAAAATAAGGAAAAAAAAAAAGGAAAAAAATCAAACTGTACCTTATTTAATGTTCTCAGATCCTCCATAATCTGCTCATCAGTTAACAAATAGTTTAGCTGAGGTGTTAAGAGTTAAAGGAATGTGCCTGAAAATATGGTTCCCACAGAAACAGAAATCAACAAAATGGTACCCGTATTTTAGAACTGACAAAGCATGACTATGTTAAATCACATTTTTGTATAACTTGCTTCTTAGAAAGTTAAATCTCCTATTAAGTGTTATGGTGACCAGCTATACACACATTCCCTACACCACAAACTACAATGAAGTTCAGTAGGTAGTTACAATACCCTAACAGTGAAAGCACAGAAAACAGTAAAATGACAATTTCACCTCACATTTATATAGCACACTTGTTCCAAAATCTAAAGACTTGCACACACACACACAATGTAAGGTTAGTCTTCCAAGGCAACTTAAATCCTCAATTATAAAGTTGAAGGGATGTGAAGTGACATCTTTTTCTGGTGGTAAATAAACAACTGAACTATCAAGACAAACAGCTTTCATTATCCCCTAGAGGGACACTTCTCTCCTTGTGTCCCACTCCCATTATCTGTTTTTATGATTAAAGAGCCTTGCTATATTAAATAAAATCTCACTTGCTATAAGAACAATTTGCTGTGTTAGAAATGGAGTATGTGAATAAAGTGAAGCAGAAAACCATGACAAGCCTGAGCTTTCAAATAAACTTTTTTAAAAATCTGTGTTAGAAATAAAGTACACAATGGCAGATATAATTATCTTTGTTTTACTGGTGGAAAAATTAAGGCACATCAACTTTTCAGCTTTCCCTGAAACTTGTCAAATTTCTAACACAAAGTACTTTCCAAATAACCACTTGCTGTAAATTTTTCCAGCTAAAAGCAGTAGCAACTGAGAATTCCAAATGGCCAACCTCTGTCCCATGGATAAATATTTTACATTTTCTCATCAAATATTACTCTTTTGTAGGACAATTACTATGAATACTCGTTATCACAGTGGTGGTGAACCGCGGCACACATGCTGCAGCAGGTTGTTTGGCATCACTGAAAGTTCTGAAAGGTTTACCACCACACTCCTATCAGATGTACAGTAAAGGACTCAACTGTCTTAAGGGGAAAAAAGTGATTAAAGCATGACATAAATGGATATCAGGAGCAGGTTTTCTCCTCTTGTCTGGGATGGGGACAGGATCATTTGGTCGCCTCCGCAACTTTCTGGTCATGATGGGTTTCACTTCCATAGAATCTGTGGCAAGAATGGAATGGGTAAATCTATCCAGCTCCCACTTGCAGTTAGAATTCCTACAGTGCCTCATGGCCACCCAACCTGAACTGTTTTACTGGGCATGTCTGGTCTATGCAAAGTCCAAGTCAGACTTGAGCAAGGGTCTATGCTTACAGCATTCAAATTACCTAATCTGGGTAGTACACACTCTTCTCAGAAATTCAACCTTCTAAACCTACAGCCATGGTAGGTACCTAACACTAGTGGCTATTCCTTCTTCCCTTCAAATTAAGAAGTGAGGCTTTTGGAACTGAAAAGAACCGCAGGGTCATTTCATTGACTAACTTCCACTGTTCCCATGCGGGGGGGTTAAAGCCCACTCACACAAAGTGCTCTTTGATAGGCCACTGCCCTAGTGCCAACATTTTTATACTAAGCTTTCATTTATAAACTTGACTCTTTTCTAACCGTTTGCAGCTACTTGACTTCACAAATGATACAATGAAAGCACACAATAAAGCTTCTTGTCACCCTTCCTGACTTTTCTCTGTAGTCTGACCCTGCCACTGACTCCCCACACCCCCACAGCTCTCCTCCAACAGTCACTGCTGATTTGCCCTTTGGGGTCCTTTTTGGCCGGCCTGCTCCTTTACCCTGGTGAGTCCTCAGCCTGTCTCCCACTGAATATTCATCTCCGCTCTCCGCTTCAGCAGCCCTCTGGATGGCAATCCACACTCTCTGGGCTCCTGGCAAACTCATTTCTCTTCCTCATTCCTCCTCCCAAGGCTGCCTCTTCCCCTGCATCTCAGGGGTGCTGAATCTGATCCCCTTCAGTGCTGCAACACAATCTCTCTTCTGCGACTCATCTTCTTCACCCAGGCATCAAAGTCATCACATACTGTGAAGTCTGCCTCAACTATAGGCCCTCATCTTTCCAAGGACATAGCTCCATGCCCATCATGGGTCTCTCCCTTAACAAACCCATCCTCCTCTCCACTCACTCAAAGCGATCTCAATTGCTAGGATCCCTAATACAGATATCAGGTCATCTTTGCACACTGTCCACTTTTTAATAGGTATTTTGAAGGCTTACTAGACTCTACAGAATGAAAGCCAAGCCTCTCTTCTATTCTTCTTTACTTCTTCATTCACACTCAACACTTTTGGCTCTTGTTATCCAAAGACACCAAACTTTCAGGTCATCAAGTCTTTGTACACTGTTCTCTCTGCCTCACCTCCTCTCTATTGCCCAGCAAATGCCTACATACCACCCTTTGAGAGAATGCTCAATATTCTCTGCTATAACAGCTTTCACGGGAAGAGGCCATCCCACCTCCCCAGCAACAAGGGTATTTGTGCCAACCTCTTCCACTAGGTGTTGGGTGTACAATTCCACCACAGCATGAAATGTGTCCTTACCCCAGCACAAAGTTTTAAGACCCAGATGAACTCAAGCTAATCACGAGATCAACTTCATTCATGAATATGCACACTTATCAGCAAAGCATAACTCTACCACAGGAATGTGCAGGATCTTAAGAGCATGTAACAAGTGCACTACACAAACTTAGAAGATGTTTCTGCATGTTGCTCTTAGAATAGACATGGATAATACTGATTTTTTTTCCTGTGAGTGGAACAGAGGTAAAATAAGAACCACATACCTAATAAATATTTATAAAAGTAGACTTGGAAGCGGGGTTAGGAAGAGGATACACATACCCTTGGGAAGAGGGGGAAGCCTTCTCCCTACAAGAAATCTCTTAACCTCTGCTGAGATGCTACTTTGCTCCAGTCACTGGCTGGTGGGACAGCACCATGGTTGAAAGCATGAATGTCACACCTATAGGCCTGACTCCTTGTAGCAGCTATGTGACCCAGGCAGGCTATGGAAATGCCCTATGTCTCAGGCTTCCTCATGTAACACAGGGTGCTCACAGGGTGCAGTGAGGGCTATAGAGACGGAACATATGAAGTCTTAGCACAGTGACTGGTCTAGCAAAGCACAACTGAGGCTGGCTTTTACTATCATGCTTTCTGGGAGGAAAACACTTTACAAAGATCTTTTTAAAAGGATAAGGTGAAAACAGCTGTGCAAAAGTTGAGTATCACCAGGCAGCTGATATGAACTGTGATACACTGCAATATGAAGAATTTGGCAACCAAAGTGTGAAAGGAACACACCCAACCCAAGTCAGCACCAGACAAAAAAGCAGCTGAGTACTCCTACGAACCCTGTAAAATGTTCTATTCAGCAAACAGCAGCTGAGTGGGCCCGCTCAGCAGGCTGCCAACACAGGGGTGGCTGAGGTAGGCAGCATGCTAGGACCCAACAGAGCCAAAACCAGCCAGGCCACTAAACTGAAAAGTCATAACTACACACTTACAAATTAGAAAATGTAATCACATTCTTCTTAAAAGTAGTGAAAAATGAATCCATTTTATTAGCCTGGTCACATGAATAACCTGGTGAATTTTATCCAAAAGACTGCTTCTGCAGGAGGAAGTGCTCTGAGGAAGCTCCTAAAATGTATCCGCATGTCTCTACTGCCACCTAGGAGAGAAGAGGCACCAGGGAGCACGCCTGGCCAGCAGCACACACAGGAGAAGTGATTAAGGGAGAGATCGGCCCAAGGATACAGCTGCAGTACCACACAGTACGTAAGATTATACACTGATCTTACCTTACTTCAATTGCAGGTTTGGCTGGCTGGCTTTGACAGTAGATTTTGCCACAAGGAACGGCCTAGTCCAACCATCTGCATGTGAATCGTCTGGCAGTTCTATTACTCACTGTCCTCAACAGCTGGCATGCTGACTTTGTAACATCAGTCTCCCGTGCGTTCAACCAGTAAGAGTCCCACAGAACTCAATTTGGACACACTGACAAAATCAAACTCGCAGGCAAGGCATGGTGGCACACACCTGTAATCCCAGCACTCAGGAGGCTGAGGCAGGAGGATCAATGCAAATTCAAGGCTTGTCTGGGCTACAAAGTAAGTTCAAGGCCAGTGTGAATGTCTAAGCCAAACTTGATCTCAAAAAGACCAGAAAACAAAAAAACAAAAAACAAAACAAAAAAAAAAATCAAACTCCCAGAACTGAATCTGAAGCTCAGACCCTGCAGTGTGACAACCCTGGAGAAGGGATTAAGCCAGGATTCCTCTCGGACACTGTGCAGCAACCCCAAACTCCCCTAAATGGTTTAAGTGAGAAAGCATCTCTGATTCTGACGACTCTTAAAAGATCTGTTTCAGTGGGACATTATCTGTAGGATGGCACTGAACATCAAACAGCTATGGCAGACCCAGGAGGGTTTATGTGACAGAACAAACAATGGACAATGTCTACAACTCCTCTCCCAACCACCTCACATATGAACTTCAGTAGTGTAGGCCTAGGAAACCCAAGATACAGGCCTATCCTCCAAGAAGTATGAGCATCTAAGAAATGGGTATGCAGTCATTAGAGAACATCCTTCTGGAGAGAAAACCCTGACAGTATCAACTGCCTGCAACCAACATGCAATTACCAGTTTACTGACATGCCTTTGTTCTGCAATTTCCTGGGCCTAGTCTTAACTTCCAACAGCTCACCTGCTTACAGTGTTTAGCTACAGTAAAAGCTTCATTTTAACATACTTTAAAACAAGCTCAAGTATAACCTCACTCTTAGGTAGAATCTAGAGAAGCTGACCTCAGAGACACACAGGATAGGACAGGGGTTCCCAGAGGCTAGAAATGATAGGGGAGAAACAGGATTAGGAGAAATTAGCCATTACAAAGTTCCATTAGACTAAAATATAAGTCCTGGGGTTCTATTACACAGCAAGATGACTATAGTTAGATACTGTGTTCAGCATTTCAAAACAGTTACCAGAATGTAAGATTTTAATTGTAATCACCACAAAGAAATGATAAATATAGAAGTAGATAAATATGCTAATAGTCCAGCCTAATGACTACAAAATGTAGATATGTATCAAAATATCCCTGTACTCCATTGGTATGTGCAATTATGTGTCAATTAAAAACCAAATTTAAAAACAAGCTCACAGTTGTTTACCTATGGAGGAAAAGTGAATTTCACTGATTCCAAGAAGCATTCTTTATCTTATTTTCCTTTTTCTGATGATACATCCCCAGTCATTTTTTTGTGTTTTCATTTTGAGACAGGGTCTAGGTCACTAAATTGCCCAGAAGACTGGCAACTACCCTAAAGCAAAGTCAGTGCAAGACAGAGCTGGACAAGAGGACCACAGCAGCAAGCGACACACCCTTCCCATGTTCCTCCCCGGTGGGCTGCCAAGCTCACCCACGTCATCACAAATCCACACTGCAGGGGTGATCAAAAACAGGAGGCAATAAGAGTAAGAATCCAGGTGGGATGTCTGAAGGTCAAATCAGGGCAGGAATAAAAGGATCAAACTCCATTAGGCCAAAGTTGCCCACAATCAAGGGATGGCACCCAAAAAGAGAACCAACTGAGCCCTCCTCACTTCCCCTTCACCACACTGAAGGGCCTCGATTCTACAATGCAAGCATCAGGAAAGCCTACCCTACCCCAAATCCAGGTCACCTGTTTGTTCAATTCTCCCCCCCTCCCCCACGTTTGTGTGCAACCTCTTCTCTTCAGTGTGATTGCTACAGTCCTCCTCACTGAGACTCACTGCTCCTGCCTAGTATGACCACCATACACATTAAGGTTCTAAAGTCACTGTAACAAGCCTGTGAAATCTATACCCTCATTGAGAACCTCTGTCTCAACACTGCCTTACACTTGAGAAGGCAATGAAGTCGTGTCCATTTTGTAAATATCAAAACACAAACTCTTTGAGAACACAGAACTTACCCATAGGCCTAATTTTGCAATACTGCCATATGTCCCCTTGCCATCAGAAGAGCTGGTATAATGTGATTAAGGGAACATGCCTATTATCAGACAAATTCTGGGTATAAGCACTATTTAGCTCATTGGGGTACCTGGGGCAAATGGCTCCACTTCTCTGAATCTGCTTTGCCATCTGTAAACTTAGGGTAGCAACATCCAAAATCAAGGGGTGCTGAAGAACTAATAGGGTTATACTACCCAAGTCTAGAGTGCCTCCTCTAGGTGCCATTTCCAAGGTACAACACAGGCATCACATTATCTCATCTTCGACCATCTCCTACTAGCAGTTCCATCATCCCCTTGCCAAATAAGGAAATCCCATCCCAACTGGCTTACGACTGAGCCAAGGTTCTCCTCTGGTCTATCAGCCTGCAAAGTGGCGCTAATGCTTTTGAACAATGCTTATCTCAGAGTTAGGTGCTCGGGAAACAGACTTCTATTTTGACATATAATGACTCTTGGTGCCAGCTATGAATCTAGTTTTCTAAAAGAAACTCACATGCTTCCACAGGGGCCCTAAGTAAGAAAGAACTTACAACAGAAAATGGAGTGGCCATTAGTGAGCTGCTGGAATAGGAGAGAAAAGACTGCTCTAACAACAAGAAAAATGAATTAATGATAAAGCTCCCTACATCTGAAAGCTCGTTGGACTCTGATTATTTAGGTTATTCATAATTTTGGCTACAACATCAAAGAAAAATCACACTCAGATAATTCTACCTACAGCCTCGCTATGCCAAGCGTGATGTGACCAGCAGCCGCCAGAAGGAAATTAGAAATGCCTTCATCCCAAAGCTGCTGAAACAGTCTGCCTTTCATCAGACCCCAGGGGACCCACGTATGTGTTACAGCTGAAGCAGCCCTGACCTCACGCTCACGCAGGCCTCTTCGCACACCCTGCGGCCTGTGCAGCCCAGTTTCCCCAAGTTCTCCGTGAGAGGCGTGGCGCTGGAGAGTACACCCAGCTAACTCCCAGGAGGCAGCAAACTCTACATTCAGACAAAGCAGGTCACTGAGACACTTATTCTAAAGGGTCCTCTGAACTAAGCTTTTCATCAGCCTCTTATTCTACTTTGAGTTTAAAGAGGTCTGCATGTTGAATCAGCAAAGGACATTTTAAGGAATATCTTTTCTGGGCAGAGCTGGGCAACATCAATATTGGGCATCAATCCGCAAAGGTGAAGTCAGTCACTCAATTAGAGGCATGAAATCAGGCCTTTAACCCAACACCATAGCAGCACCATCTGTGGGAATGCTAATTATCCTTCTAGCTCCAGTGCCTTTGCTTTCCACACTCTATCATTACTTTGGCAGTGCTTTCCATACCAAGGGTGCCAAATGGCTTGAGGAAGGACATCAGAACCATTAATGCCCGTGGCTAACTTCGACACTTTTACAATCTAATTTTTTTTTCATTACAAATGATTTCATTTCATTTATTTGTCTGTTCTACCCTGGCAGGCTGTCTCAAGTCACTGAGGATGCTGCCTGTCCCACTTAGGATTCTGGCTGTAAAATCTACTGGCCAAATAATGTCTACAGCTTGTCAATAATTAAGATGCCAAATCACAGGTAAGGTGATCGTATCTTTCCCTACAGATGGAAAGGCAGAAGCTATAAACTGACAATATTTCCCACTAGCCTAATGAAGGATCCCAAACATCTGGTGGAGCTAGCAGAGCGCGATGAGGCATCATGCCAGTCACAGCTACCATCAAAGAAAGTGGCGTGTGGGTCAGAAAACAGGCAGGCAGACTGGCACCAGACAAAGTCCCAGTGTTAGCAGTCTGGAAAGCATTTCAACAAGAACAAGACAGTGCTGTCTGGAGATGCCATCTTAGCATCCATTCTCACTAAAACTAAACAATTCCAAGAACATTTCCATGCTGTTTCAAGGAATCCACTCTCTTTTTGTCAAGATTTCCAATAAAAAAGTATCAGAGATTTCTTTTTAGGAGTCAGACTCCTCCCCGCCAACATGCCTAGCCAGACACAATGACATTCTCATCTGATATCACTGGTCTGGAGCTAGACGTTGTGTCAACAAGAGGGCCAAGCTGGTTGTTAGCACAGGCTCTGTATAGGGATGTGGAGCAGAGCATGCAGATTTTTGGTTTTGTTTTGTTGAGATAGGGTCTTGCTATAGATCAAGCTGGCCTTGAGCTCACTGTGTGGCCCAGGCTGGCCTCAAACTCATGGCAATTCTCCTGCCCCAGCCTCTCCAGTACTGAGATTCTAGAAGTACACCACCACACCTGGCTAACAGGCAGATCTTAACTGGTTACTTTTGGTTTCAAAATTAGCTCTAAAGTCTTCCATAAAAGCACTACATTTGCTATGGAACCCTCTTAAAACCAGACATGCCAGAGCCCTAGTATCTTCTAAATATTATAAAAGTTAATTTTTGGAAATTGTGCAGAACGCATGCCACCTACACATCCAAGTAACAAACTCACTGCTGACTTGCTTTGCAGTATTTGGCAAGCTCTAAAATTTCCTGTATCCTTCTAGGATTCATCAGTCTATATATGGCAGCAGCAGAGTCAGCCCATGATGCTTCTCCCTGAAACTTGTCTAGAACCTGCTGAGCTCCCATATGCCAAATACCAAACTCTAGAAGGCTAGGGAGGAATTAGCTGAGTCTCATGGAATTTCACTACCTTTATAGCAGAATAAGTAAGGTTAGCTACTGTGTTGGAATTACATCAGCCCTTTCTGAAATGTTCACAGCAACACCTGAGAGAAGATATCTAATAGCAGATGATCTAGCCAAAAGCCACTGTGCCCATAGCCAAATCAAAAAACAATCAAGCATTTTCTGTACTGAAGGCAGAATGGAAAAAAAACAAAGCAGAGAGATTCTCATCACCACAGATGGATTTGAGTAATTCAGGAATGTGACCAAGCCACAAATGGGAGCAGACCCAGAATTACATAAAGCATAAGACCAAGCTCATGATTGCTACATTTACTGAATACTGATATGTATAGGTCAGTATTGTAGGCATTTATATGCCTATGAGCCTGTGAGATAGGATATGATCAGCCCCACTATACAGAGAAGTTAAAACAGCTTGGTTAAGGTAACACAGCCAACGTAAAGTGGAACTGGAACTCTGATCTGTGATGTCAAAGCCCACTCCCTGTTATCATGCTCTGCTCCAGTGCCGGGTGACGGCAGCAGTAACGGGAGCAGCAGGCCAGGAAACCCCAGACTCCCAGGCCCCTGCCCTATAGGGCCTTCATACCTCCCGTCAGTTCCATGGTTAGCTTTTCATTTTCAATCATTTTCTTCTTTTCTTCTAGCTCAGCAATCAGGTTCTCTTTCAGTTCAACCTTCTTATCTTCAAATTCTTTCACCGCTGCTTTCTTTTCTTTAATATAATTTCTTTCCACTTGTTCAGTCTGAGCAAAAGAGAAACACAGGCTAGGGGTGTGTGGCCTGGGCAGCCAGAACTGCAACTCAAAGTCCAGCTCTGTCCTCAAAAGCAGAGAAATACTTTTACTATAGACAGAAAAGCAGCTTTGCTCGCACACTTCAGTAAGCGGGGGTCTGGGAACAGGTTTCCCAATGAATGGGCCATGTCTGCCACTCAGGTATTCCACTCCCCAGCATCTTAAACCTTTAGCTTTAATAGAACACAGATCTCTCAAAGACAGGAAATAGTACCTTTTAAGGCACAATTTCAAGGGAAAATAGCATATGCCAGTTCAAATATCTATATTCAAAATTAATTACATGACACTGAGGCTAAACAACATGGGTTATTACTTTTGATATTTACAATAAGATGAAAAACAACTACAGTAGATCATTCATTAGGTGCCTGAACCCTGGAGTATTCAACAATGAAATGAATTATGAATTATTTTAAATCTCACCAGTGTACTAAGTTATGAACAAGGAGGCTTAAGGTGGGCTATGGCTGTGGATCACAACCTTCAGGCTGACACTACATGCACTGGACTTCAGTACTTAACTGGTTCCCAATAACACGGCCCCAGTAAACTATGACCCTCTCCAAAAGTACCCCACAAATACACACCACCCCAGGAGAAGTACTGGATTCAAAACCCTGGCCCTAATCCTTGTACCGCAGAACTGAGCCTGACACGGAAGCAGCATGAAGATATCTATGAAATGGAAAGAAACATTAAAACCTGTCTTTCGTGCTCGCTTCAGCAGCACATATACTAAAACCTGTCTTTCCACTGCCCCAGACAGTTTCAGGTATAAAATGGATCTGTTGAGCCAATTCAGAAATTAGACTGCTTCAAGGGCTACTATCAAGTTAATAAGCCACTACAAGTCAGAGATACTTCCAAATGAAAGCAGTGAGGAGTGAGCAACCCCAACCCCTGAGATAAACAGAAGCTGCTCAACAAGAAATGAATAGCTCACTGGTGGCAAACGGTATGGCACGCATGCCACAGTGGATCTTTTGTATCACTGAAAGCTCTGAAAGGTTTGCCACCACCACTGGGATAGACAGACCATCTGAAGTGAGACCAAGTATCTTGTAGTGAAACAAAAGGGCAATAAAAACTTCCAAAATATTGTGTCACAGAAGGAAAGGCCACCAGATTCAGAAAGCCAGATTCCAGTCTCAGAAAGAGCCTGAAATCCAGGAGGTCCGTAGTACTTACTTCCAGCTGAAGGAAGAGTTCTGAAAGAGATAAAAAGTACAATTAGATTCACTAGGCATGTCACCTTTCTAGGCAGGGTTGTTAGCATTCATTTAGAAGCTGTAATTGCTTTCTGAAAGCACATTACACAAAGCAAATCTTTTCATCAGTAAAGTACTGATATTTATGCAAGGTAAAGATACAAGGAGCACTCATGTCTAGTTACAATTTGCCCCTGAACAGAATCAGCACTGGCAGTTCTGCCTGGGGGGAAAAGAAAACAAGCAGTAAAACCAAACTACCTTGGCAAAATAAGTCAACCCTGTTCCACTGAGTCCTCACTCTGCCACAGTTGCAAATACTGCAGGACAAGCCTGGAAGACACATGGCAACTCCCAAAGAGAGTCTGCCTTGATGTTTTCAAAGTACTGCATGGAGGAGCCCGTGTGGTTTGGATGAATGCTCCCAGGGAATCCAGGACAGAGGTTCCAGGGTTTCCTTGCAGTTTACTATGACACCAAGCTCAGCTCACACTGAAGCTCCTGTCAGCCACACACTGCCAACCACACACTCACACTCCAAGCTCCTGGTCTAAGGCAGCCCATGGTATTTCTGGGCAAGCCTTTCCCTCATCAAGCTCCTCTCGGACATCCTAAAGTACCCTCCCCAAAGTATTTGGCACCTACACAATGAGCAACTGTTTTCCTACAAGTCCCCTTCCACTACACTGTAAGGCCTTCTACATATCCAGTATGTCAAGCCAAATATCTGGGCGTCTAATCTTTTCTGAGTTACAGGGCCTGCTGCAAATGGTCTGCAAAGACTACTGGTGAGCCAGTAACTCTGCGGGTACCCACTAGTTTTCTTTAGAAATCTAATAAACCCTACAGACTCATTCCCCAAAACAAGCATATTCACACATGCTCTGTAGACTTTTTGGAGTTTTAAGAAGCTCAGATTGAGCCCAGATGTCAATGAACAAGTTGTTACATGAGAAAAATTAACTTGAGGAAAGAAACAAACCACTCATCATTTTCTAGCCTGGGAACCTTTTTCAGTCCTGGAAATCACGCAGCATAGGAGTCCAAATATATCCAGCCCAATATGCTCCCTCCTATGCCTGCTTCAGAATGTACCATTCAAGAACAAGCCAGACACCTGAGTCTATACTATCTGAGAAATCACACCTGCATCAAGGAAACAAAATGACAATTAGCACTTAGAGCTGGCAGTTGTTTCAGTTAAAGCAGGCAGACACCAGACACAACCAAAGCAGGTGGATTATTTCTGCACAGAATGGGCTTCTTAAAGCTCAAGTCCGGACTGATTTAGGAGCTCTTCCTCGTTTTCACCTGGAGGGAAGAAATGTTTATGAAATAACACACAAGGACAGGATCTGTGTCTGTGAGAAGAATTAAGAAAAACAACGCTCATCCTCCTGCTCTAGTGTAAGAAAAGATGGCACACATCAATTTTCTTTCCTTATCTACATCTTAAGCTGATTCCCTGAGAGATCAGTATTCCCCTCTAGAGATGGGAAAACTGAGGGTCCACAAATAAATACCCTCATTAAAGGCATAGACCCAAAGAAATGGAAGTGGGATCTGAACCTTAGGCCATGCCCTTCCACAGTGCCACCTTCCTGACCTTATTGAGGGGAGCACCAGGGAGAGGAGTAATGATTTTAATGGCATCTCAAGGAGGTACCTTGGAGCTCAGAATGCAGTGAGGGTAGCACCAGGGACAGGCAGGATGTGAAGAGGCAGAAGGCTAACGGCTGCAGCGCCACTGTCCCAGTGCCCCACACCGCTCAACTCCTTTTCTGTCTGCTGATGCACGCTGGATACACTGGACTTGCTAGGGTTAAAGACGGAAGCTTCAAAGGACAGGCAGCTAGAGTTGCTGCATCAGAAGTCAAGAAGAAAGGAACACGGGCAGTGGCACCCAGGCCTTGTTTTAAAATCCAACATTATTTCTACCATGAGAACAAAAAACAAAGGCATCCCACTGACTAGCACTCAAAATGCTGGCTGACGATGAGCTTTAAAATTTAGCACACACACAGTTTCCTGGAAGCTCAGGAATCTGTGTTTACAAACTTTAAATAGTTGCCACATCTTCCTTTCCACAAGTCTTCACTCAATGCACAATGTTCCTTAACATTAGACACATCAGTATCTTGTGTCAATGAAACATGAGTTTCCTATAGTCAAGGACACACTTTATACTGCACACAGTGCTTACATGTAGCAGATGTCCAACAAATATGCTGAATAAAAACATGTACTAGGTGTAACATAATAAAAACATACTCCTTTATTTCTCTCGATGCTTATTATACAACACTTAAGGGAAATAAAGAGAGAACACCCCCTCCCTAGAGCACAGAATTCCAGAAGCAATAAACTTAAAAGAGTGTGAAACAATCTACAGTCTTTTCCACATCAGCATCTCTGACTGACCACTAAGCCAGCCGTGCAGATGTGAGCAATAACAGACAAGACACCTCTTGGGATACCAGGAAGACAACTTGAGGACAAGCAGCCACCACTGATACCACTGGCTGCAGGGACAAAGATCAACCAATTTTATTAACTGCACCTTTGGACGCGCTCTCCCCCAAAACTCTCCCCTCAACAAAATATCTGCGATATACTTTGGGCAATAGCTCTTAGAGGCACACTGCATGGGCGATATGGTGGAACATTTGAAGACGGTTCACTTCCACATCAAGGAGCCTCACCTGCATTTCGGATCCTCTCTTTGTACTGCTGATCCAGCTTTTTCATTCTCTTCTGGTATTCCTGTAATGTACCTGATTTTGAGCATTTACAAAATAGAAAGTTATTCTGAAGATCAGTCTGCTCTACACTTTATTTTCTAAAGTTATTTTCCATTGATAGTGACTGTTTTATTAGTGCCAGAATAACATAGACTTAGGAAGGCCACATTTGAGCAGTTAACTGGATTTGGGTTCTCAGCCAGAGCACACAGCAGGTCCCACCTGAGGTCCCTGTGAAGTCCACCCCACCTCAGCACATCAAAACTCTCCACGCATGAGGGAACTAAAGGGGTATAGACATCCCCGAGTGATTCCAACTGCTTGTTACTACTGGGCCTCCTTTTCCTGGAAGACCTTCATTCTCTGGCAGTAAGGTCTGGGTCAAAGCTGTCTGGCACAACTTTTTACAGTGGTGGAAATGTTCTCTACTTGCACTGTCCAGTGTGGTAGCCTCTAGCCACAGGTGGGGGCTTCAGTACTTAAACGCAACTACTGCAACTCAAGAGCTGAGTTACTCATTTTATTCACTAAAACACAAATAGCCACAACAGTGATTGTACCAGACAGCTCAGGCATAGATTCTGAAATCTCCTTTCACAGTTCTTCTTCGAAGGGTTCCAGCTTATGTGGAAATGCTCATGTTCACAGTGCTTGCCCACGGGTCAGTCCAAGAAAGCGGATCACCCACTGGCAATACAAAGTCTCTCGCATTCAGCAGTTCCACGGACATGGAACTGAAGCGCCAAGGGCAGCAGCTGACCTTCCCCAGGTTCTCATGCTGTGCCCAACACTGCACTAGATGGTCCTCTGTTTCCTTCTATTTTGCAGATTAAAAAAACAATTAGGTAGGGGTTGGAGATTTAGCTCAGCGTTCAAGCACTTGTTTGGTAAGTGCAAGGTCTGAATTCAATACTCGTACCAAAAAAAAAAAAAAAAAAATTAAGCAAGAGAAAGTGATATACCCCGGGCATATACAAAATGAAAACAAGATCCCCCTTCTCCGTCATGGAACTAGAGGGCCTGGGTTCTTAAAATTCTGTGCTGCACTGCCTTTAGGGACCAACAGCACTTGATAAAAACCACCCATTTATAATCTGCCACACACATAACAGAAAATACTGGATAAGCTACAGTCCATTAACATTTGTTTTAGAAAGAAAAGCCAGACGTGCTAGCACACAATCTCAGTATTCTAGGAAGCTGAGGCAGGAGGACCCCAAATTCAACGCCAGCCTGGGCAACTCTGGGACTTAGCAAAATTCTGTCTCAAAAGAAACTAAGGTAGACTGGGCATTTAGCTCAGTGGCTTAAGCGCCTGCCTGGCAAGCACAAGGTCATGAGTTTGATCCCTGGTACAAAAAAAAAAAAAAGAAAGAAAGAAATTAATTAAGGGGCCAGGTGTGGTGGTACACTCCTGTAATCCCAGCACTTGGGAGGCTGACAGCAAGTTCACGACCAGCCTGGGCTACAAAGTGAGCCCAAGGCCAGCCTGAACCGCATAGCAAGGCCCTGTCTCAAAAAGGAAGGAAGGAAGGAAGGAAGGAAGGAAGGAAGGAAGGAAGGAAGGAAGGAAGGAAGGAAGGAAGGAAGGAAGGAAGGAAAAAAGAAAAGAAAAGAAATTAACGGATCAGGGATGTAGTTTAGTGATGCAGCACCGGCCTGGCATTGAACCTGAGTTCAATTCCTGACGCCACCCTACCCAAAAAGGAACCCAGAAATTAAAAAAAGGGCTGGAGATGCAGCTCAGCACAAGACCTTCAATTCAAGCCTCAGAAACACAGAAACACACACACACACATTTAAAAAGATTTTCTTTTTTGCTAGTAACATCCCTCTTAAAAATACTTAGCTCCAGAAGGCTTCAAACATGATTTCACTTAGAGAACTTGCTACATATTGAAAATAAGAGTTTGAAAGTTACCACAATATTGATTAAAGACAGTAAAATATGTACTAGATAAAATCAGCTACACTAAATTTTCAACTGCTCACACAGAGAAGTAAAATACATAGCTTCATGGGTTTTAAGATTAAGAAATATTTAGAAACAAAGGAATCCATCACACACCAACCTTCCTGCAGTTGTTGCAGCTGCCTCTTGAGAGAAGCCAGTTTGTCCTGATACATCCTGTAAGAGAAAAGCCACACTGAAAGATGAAAGCACCAGTCCTCAATTCTAACATACCCTATACACAGGGATTACTTGGTCTGCTATGGGAAGGTCATCGATGTCCTTCAGGAAAGAGAGGTTTACAATGTACTAGCTAAACAAGGTCAGAAAGGCACAAGGAACCAGGTACATTGGCACGTGCCTGTAAGTCCAAGCTGGAAGGCCGAGGCACAAGAATCACTTGAGCCTACCAGTTTGACACTAGCATAGTGAAATCCCATCTCAAAAAAGAGAAAAGAACAGGGGCTGCATATTCTTTAGTTATATCTTAATTTCCTAGATTCTTCTGTATTACCTCACGGTTAGAGAATCACTCTAAGATATACAAATATGAAGACAGCAAATTTTAATAAATACCAGTAATAAACAGGGTTAAAGCAAGAACACACAAAGAAAAATTTAAAGCATGATGTCATTTTCTTCTGGGTTTAAAAGTATAAGTAACATATTGAATACAACTCTTGTTTCAACTCAAATGATATTATAAATTCCAAAGGAGCAAGATTATGCCCTCGGCATGTCTTTACACAAAGAGCACAGCTGAATAAGCATCAAGTCAATAAATCTTCACATCACTCTTAAAAGCATTATTCTTCCAGGATCAGAAAAACAGTAATTCGGAAACAAAAATTAAAATGGAACATTTATTTTGCAGCCCTGGCTAGATAAACACACAAAAAATAAAAGAACACAGCATGTTATTTTTTATCAGGACACATTTGCAGTACATGTTTACATTCATCTTGTGGAGCAAATCTAAGTACTTACTACATCTTAACGTATCTTAATGTTATTCCCCCTCCCTTCTCCTCCTTTTCCCTTTCTTGCTTTTAGATTCCCTTCCCATTTGCAAAAGATCTATCTTCCATTTTCTTTTTAATTACTGACACTTTGGGTTTCTCATCTAAGAGAAGTTAATGCGATATTTAAGCTTGCATGTCTGATTTATTCCACTGAACATTATGGCCTCAAGGTGTATCCATTTCCCTACAGATGACTCAAATATAGCCCTCCCTATAATAAGACTAGTACTCCATTAAACAGAAATACCACATTTTGTTTATCCACTCATCTGTTTATGGATGTACAAATTAGTGGCAATTACACAATGGCAAATCCATTTAAATGGTGGACTCTATAAGTAGATCACATTTCTACAATATTTTGGGTTCTGTCTAAAAACACGCACAATTTCTCAGTGACAAAACAGCCTGTGATGTCAGCACTCTGAGAGGCTAAAGCAAAAAGAATACAAGTTCAAGCCCATCTTGGACAGCTTAGCCAGACCTTGTCTCAAAAACAAAACAAAAGGCGGGGGGGGGGGGCACTAGCGATATAGCTTAGCATGAACACTCTGGGTTCAGTCGCCAGTACCAAAAAGACAGCAGGATTTGCAAACTGAAAGAACACTGTTCAATGTGTGCTAGGCACAAGAGTATTTTAATTGCTCAAATATGGCTGACATACACAGCTGAGTGCTCTGCAGATGGGGGAAGCACAGCAGAATCTGAAAAGCCCCAGCAAGGCCGCTTCTTTAGGGGAAATCCTGAGCAACCCCCCATGTTCACCTTGAATCACAAAAGGCATTCAATAAAATCAAAATGATTTTCTCATTCGGGGAGTACATTCAATCAAAAGATCATTTCCGAAAATGATGCTTAAATATATCAAGTACAGGAGAGAGTGCAAGTGCATAAACAATGCACAAGTCAGTATCGGAACCCTGGACATTAACTTTCCCACATGGAGGGTCCAGCCAATTCCTGTGACTGAGTGTGTCTTTGAAAGGGAGTGAAGACAAACTGAAGAAAGAAAGGAACTTCTCAGACTCACTGAGGTCATGCACAGGAAAAAGAACAGATGTGTGAGAATATATCCTAAATGGGTCAAGGTGAATCAATAAAACACTTGCAAAGATAAAAATGAAGCACAGTTTCAGGATAAAACTGTGAGAAAGATCACATGAATTACTGTAAGCAATCCTTCATCCACCACTAGTCTGACTTCACTGAATACCCACTTTAGGTTCCCAAGCTTGAAAAGGATGACAGAATCCACAGGATGGTTATAAATATTTGTAAACAGGACTAGAAGGGAGAGAATGTGGGTCATCTAGTTTAAAAGAATTTAAAAAGTCAAATCAAGAGCCTCAAAATGCACTCAATAACTACTTATTAAAACATACCTTCTACTGTCTTCTATCTGGGTGTGGGATTAAAAATACATGGGGGCAGTGGCATGGACTTGCTGACCCAGCTACAACAGATGGGAGCTGGAGGCTGGAGGACAGCTGGAGTTTAAGGTCAACCTGGGCAACATAGGAAGATCTAAGTTCAAAAAAAGGGATGGGAGGGGAGGAGAAGACAGACAGAGACGGAGGGGACAGAGTGGGAGAGAGAGAAAAGACTGGGGCTGTGTTTCTCTGGCTGGTCAGGCTGTAGCTGTCTGAAGGCCTGTGAGCCTGGACACCTGCTCCCCAAGCCTGGAGCTCTCTGAGCCGCTGGCACACAGCATGGGAAGGAGTCAGCACTTAGTGCACTCACACCCATCTGAGCCCAATCGCTTTAAGGGACCATTTATCCTCTCTTACATTGGTTTTCACTTCCCAAAATAAAAACTGGGTAAAAGGTTCTCTCCTGTTATACACTCTCCTTCGTGATCATTTCCATCAAGGTTCTTCCTAGTCTACATTCAAGAGTCTGGAGGACTGATCAAATGAGACTAATGTTTAGGAAACGATTGGCCAGGAGTGAAGAAGCCAGCTTGGGCAAATTAGCAGGACCTTGTCTCAAAAACCTAAAACGACTGAGGCTTTAGCTCAGGGCTCCCTGGGTTCAACTCCCTAGCAGCATTTAAAAAAAAAAAAACAGTAGAAGGGGGTGAGGTTTGCTTATAGGCATATGGGCATTGGAAGCATTATGATCAAAACAGTCATTACACACACAGTCATTACAAAGATTTTGTCAATTCTATAAAGACAGAAGATAAAAGACAGAAATCATACTCACTGTTCCTTCATTTCTACATAATCTTCATCATGCTTTGCCAGGTCAGTTTCACTAGCATCCTCAGTGTCTGAGTAAAATTAGGGAGAATGGGTAATTAAAATCAAAATTCCTAGACTGGGTATATCTCACACTGGGTAAGTACTTAATAAACTTCTATAAGATGAACTTCTATTCAGTGCAGACCTACATGAAAGTACCAGTGAAAATATTAAATATGGCTAATGAAGAAAAGAAAATGTCATTTCCAACTCAGAGTTGGGAATATATATGGGTGTGCTGGTCAAGGCTGCTAATTATGCAGTAGTCACGTTGGTCATTGAAGACACAAGCTTAATGAGCACTAAGACTGGACAGGGCAGGCAATCAAGCTTACTCTCTGACACACACTGGGTCTGATACATACAGTGAAAAAGAAAAATCCCGCAACAGATCGAATTCTAACAGCTGAAATGTTTTCAAAGTTACAACTAAAAGCAAGAAAATGCAAGATGATCAAACAAAAACTTGTTTCAAGACATTTGAAACACTGTTCTTACAAGCAGCAAATGGCAGAAGTGTACCAATTTCAACAGTCCTACAGTACAGCACTTGCAGGAAAAAAAAAAAAAAATCAACTGTGATTTCAACACGCCTCCTCGTGGCCATCTAAGGCAATGCAAGTGCCGTGTCTTCAAATGCAGTTAAGCCAAGCACAATTAGTTTTAACTTTACGTCCCACATATGCAGCTGCCTTCTGAAAAGCTGCTGCTGATCCAATTCTCCACAAACCCTCCTTCCCGCAAAGGAAGAGAACGTCACTGAGGTCTTGCCATGTGCTAGCGAGCCACATTACCTAGAACCTGGGAGGCTGGGCTAAATAAAACACTAATCATGCCAGACACCTGGACTAACTCCAGGTTTACTAAAGCTTTACACTATGCTTTAGTACTCCACTCGTAATAATGGTCTCTATATCCTTTCTTCCCCTTTGCCCTTTCGTATTTTACCTTCCTCTTCCTCCAGCCAGCTCCTTCCTCAATCCTTCCAAAATGATGGTCCTCACACTTACCAAAGGGTAAATAAAACGCAAGGCTCTGAGTTTCAAAAGCAAGAATCTGAGAGGCAGTACTGATAATGTAAAGAGCATTAGAGTGAAAAACACACCATCTAGGCATGAAAACGTGGTGATGAAAACGCTGAGCACCCGGCCAAATAATTGATGCACTTCTTATTCAATCTTCATCCTACCCCAGGAAGTAGGCGCCGCTATGAGCTCTAGTACAGCTGAGTAAACCAAGGTTGGAAAGCTTACGTTCCCTACCGCTATAAGGCTAAATGTCAGAGCCAAAAATCTAGCTGCTGCTTTTAACCAACGTGTTCTATTCTCACAGCATGCACTGTCTCACGCGAAATAGAGCTACCTTATGCCTTTCAGAGAGAGAGACTGGGGAACGAGAAAGCCAAGCTGAGCTTCGCTTTGATCCTCTCAAGGAAAAAAAAAAATCAACACGGGAGTACTCCCCAAAGCACTCAACGACTTTTCCATTCCCACCAAGGAAAACCACAGACGGCCAGGGACGCGATGAAGTCTTAGAGACCTCCGGGTGACTACGGCTAGCCCCCCTCGCCCTGCCCATATTGCTGAGTACACGCACCCGAGCCTCTCCCCTCCCGGACCCTGGCTGAGGGGGTGCCCGGCTCCGCCACGCTGCCTCCCAATCCGGAGGTCGCCCCGCCCCCTCCAGCGCGGCCCCACCTTCTCCTCGGGAGTCCCGCTCCCGCCAGGGCAGCCCCGCGAGCCCAAGGGCTCACCCTCATCCGACTCGCGACCTCGACAGCTGCGCTCGTCATCCTCGGCGCTCTCCAGCTCCTCGTCCTCCTCCGGGTAGTACTCCGGGGCCGGGGGCGCTCCGGCCGGGGCCGGAGCTGGAGCCAGCAGCCCCGCAGCGCTCATGTCGCCTCCGACCGCAGCTGACTCTGTCCCTGGGAAATCGCGGCCACACGCACTGGGGATGTGGCCTCCCCTGAGGCGCGACCCAATAAGCCCCCAACTCCAGGAGCTGGAGCCACCGCGACCCCGTCCCGGTCTGCGCCGAGCTCCGCCCCCCGCGCCCGCGCCCGCGCCCGCGCCCGCGCTCGGCAACGGGGGCCTCACAATGCGGGAGACTTCCGGGTTGCAAGCTGCCCGACGACGGCCTGACCCCGCCATCCTTGAGAAAAGGAGAGAACTCCAGGCTCTCCTTTCTCCAGATTTCTACATCCTTCATCAACGTCTTAATATCCTCAGTGGTTTCGGATGGGGAGGCGAGGGGGTGGGGGGCAGGGGTTCTGGAGTTAGGCAAAGCCCTGGACAGCCCAAACCACAGTTAGGACCTCAAACCCCAAACCTCAGAGGACAGTTCTGAAAATGGCCGCCAGGCGGCGCCCAGGGTCAGAACTAAACCAAGGACCATTTGCGACTTGGGGGGCGAGGCGCGGAGCGGGGGGCGGATTGGCAGCGCCCTTGGCAGGTGGGACTGATCACTATGTAAGTGAATGGCTTGAACTGTCCGCACAATAGGTCAGGAAAACCAGACAGTCTGAGAGTGCGTGAAGATGTAGAAAAAAAGGAACCTTGTCTCCTCCCCTGATTTAACTGGACCTTTGTTAGGAAATAAAACACTACGGCAGATACTGATATTCCACCCTAAGGTTAGCAAAACCGTATCGCGCGAAATAGAGCTGCCTTACTCCTTGGGAATCCTGTTGTGTGGGTTTACTGGATAAGGTGTGCTCAAGATTTTACCGATGACAAAAGACTAGCCTTTTTAAAAATGGTATCGTTTAGTCTGCACAGTTTAGACTTCCAGACCCAGGGACCTCCACAGAACAATTGCCCCATATTTCTTCTGCTTATAGTAAGTAATTTGGCTTAAACTCAGAAAACAAGAAAGCTGAGCATCTCCATAAATTTGTAATTCCTTCTAAATAGAAGGGGGTCGCAGTGTTGTAAACGTTGCTTAACAAAGAAATTTAGGATACTCCTTTCTGTGAAAACAGTGCCATCGAGTTGTGTGTAGAAAAAAAAAAAAAAGATTAAGGAAAAGGGCCCAGAGATGTGCAATGGCTTGTGCAAAATAATTCCACTCCGTATTGCATTCGAGTTCCCATAGAAGCAGTAAAACAGAACATGGATGTGGAAGCAAAGGCGAAACCAAGCATACTGATTCTCAGACCCTTTGTGATCAGATTT
Source organism: Hydrochoerus hydrochaeris (assembly GCA_004027455.1). Lineage (NCBI taxonomy): Eukaryota > Metazoa > Chordata > Mammalia > Rodentia > Hydrochaeridae > Hydrochoerus > Hydrochoerus hydrochaeris. The sequence goes on from PVLA01006308.1 coordinate 61,257, forward strand.
ATCTTGAAATTGGCCCCCGAGGAGTCTTCTAAAAATGAAAAACCTTATTCTCATCCAACTTGTTTTGCCATTTCTTATTTATTACCTTGTTTTAATTAAAATATTGGCTCTCTTTCTAAGAGTAATTTCTTCCCAACAAAACTGCAAGAATTTCCAAAACGGAATGCTACGAAGTCTTTCCAGTTCAGAGACCATCTGAAACTCCTTGTAAATAAAAACTCTCAATGCTCACTGTACATCTGCCATCTATGTTTAAACTAGGATTTCAGAACTGTCTCCTATCCAAAGTATGAAGTCATTTTCTATCTTTGTGCAGTTGACTCACATCTAAATTATTTGTAATCAACTGCATTGAGCAACTTGAGATTATCAGTAGCAATATTCATAAAGCAGAAAAAGAACCAATAAAATTTTAAAAATCAAAGTTTCATTAATAAAATAAATCCAAAAAAGTTTATTTCATTGCTAAGTGGTTTCAAGACATTAAGGTTTTATCTTGCTTATGTTACTTTTTATTGGAAACAGAATCTCTTAATAGTCACACATTTTTATATGTAATACAAAGACAAACATTAATTTCACACTTAGGTAGTGAAAATTTACTCCATCTGTTCTATCCAGAAAACTGACAGGATAATCTCTTAGCTAATAAACAGAGAAACCTGCTTTTTAAAAAAATTCATGGCTTTAGTCTTACTTAGCTTTATAGGTATTTAATATGATTTGGAACAGCCTTTCCAGGTTTGTAAAAATCAAGTTCCCTAAATTTGACCAGCTGAAATCTTTTTTCCCAAAACAGTACTCAGCCACACTGCTAAGGAGACATCTTCAAGAATCAACCCTAACCCAACTCCTGGCCACTCTGTTTTAACGACATTTTGGTAACGTCCAGACATTTCTACATTCTATAACACAGACACTTAAAATGTTGTAGCTTCTTAATTGGAATGGGGAACGATTTTTTTTCTTGATTTATGGATTTATACAATTTTTAAATAGGAGAAATGTATACTGTTTAGAACACAAATTTCATCAGCAAGGTTTTTTTTTTTAAAGAGAATTATGTTTGTGAGATTAAGTAATTTCTTCATAAAATGTTATTTTCAAAGTCTGTAAACTTAAGGGTTTAGAGAACAGCAAAGCAGTTTTCAGTTTACACTTTTGATTTAATAACATATTCTGTTCACAAAAATTCAATAATGGCCTTTAGTAAGGTGGCATAGTTCCATCCTAGCAGAAACTACCTCTCAGCTTGGGTCAAGATTGGTTTCTGGTTATCACAGGTTGCACTTGGGCGAAAGCTCAGTGACCTTTGGCCATTACTTCACACTGAACCATTGAAACCTGTGAGCCTGTTACAGGTTACGTTCAAAGTACTTCCCTCAACCTTTTTAACGCTAACATGGACTCTAGCTCAGTTCTTGTTTCTACTGTCGTAAAACCCACAAACCCAACATTTAAATTTTGTCCTTGGGCCTGTTAAAATATGCCCCCTCGTTGTTGAAAGCGTAGTTGTAAAAGATGCACCTACTACGTAATTTTTTTTTCCCAAACAGCATTAAACTGACTTCTGTTGAACAATTGAAGAAAAGGCAACTCTCCTTCCAGATATCCAGGAAATATTTCCAATGCGTAAGAGAATAAACGTCCTATTAATTTATGGCAGAATTACTTTGAAGGCTCAGAATTACTAACGTCCAGCAAGAGAGCGGGATCCTCCCCGAAAAGCTCTTTCATAGGGGTCTCTGGGAGTTCCCCAAAAAAGCAAAGGCGTAGGGAGAAGTGCCCTGAACTCTGACCCCGGAGCCACACAAACAAGACAGACCGCACCCCTAGCTGGGCCGTGAGTAACTGAAGTTATGAGGTCTTCCGCATCTGAGGAAGCCCCGCCCCTAAGATCCCGCCCACCATCAACCCCACCAATCCTCGGGCACCATCGACCTCTGGGCTTCCCAGGGATATCCAATCAAATGCCTATATCCGGTCTCGGCCCAGTGCTCAGCCATCAGGGAAAGTCAGTAGAGAGCCTATCGGAGCAGAGATGGGGGCGTGGTCATGGGCAGGGGGCGGGCGGATTGAGAAGATGGGGCGGAGCACGCTCGGCGCAGTCGGGTGCGATTGGCCACCCCTGGCAGGAGCCGCACCTCGGACAGCAGCGGCTGCGGCCGCTGGAGGGTCTGTGTGGCGCGGGAAGCGGGGTCCTGTGTGGAGAGTGAAGCGCGACGAGGAGTCCGCGGGCGGAGGCTGCGTGCAGCCGGATCCGGCACCCGGCAACCCGACCCGGTGGTCCGTCAAGGGACACCTCATCGGAGCGCGACTCGGGAACAAGTGTGGCAGAGAGGAAGCGGCGGCGCTGGCGGCGGCGGCGGCGCCGGCCCCGCGGTGGTGACAGCGGGTCTGAGGTGAGAGCTGAGGGCGCGGGATGCTGACAGCGTGCGCCCCGGCCTGGGGACCTTGGGCGGAATGAGGTCGCGGAGGACCCGAGGGAGCGGAGTTCCGGGAACGGCTCTGACAGTGCAGGCTGTGTCGAGGAGACCCCAAGAGAGACCAGGACGGCGGGAGGGACGGAGGGGACCCCGAGAGCAGCCGGGACGGCTGGGGCGGGGAGGGGCCCCCCGAGGGGAACCGGGACAGCAGGGTGAGTGAGGGGAGCAGACACGAGAGGGGCTGAGACCGAATCAGAGGAACGGGGACCCCAGCGGATCCAGGACAGTGGGTCGAAGGACTGGGTACCCCGCAAAAGGGCCAGGTCAGAAAATGGGGAGAGAATCCCAGGAAGGCTGAGGAAAGCGGAGTGAGGGGAGGGCACCCTGAGGGAAGCCACGACCGCTGGATGAGGGCAGAGGACCCCACAGGGACCAGAGCAGTGGGGTACGGGGAGGGGTCCCTGAAAGGAACGGGCCCAGCGGAATAGGGGAGAGGGTTCCTCCGAGAAGAACTAGAGCAGGGCGAGAGGAGGAGACCCGAGAGGGACCGGGACGTCCACGAGACGGCGAGCGACGGGACCTCAGAGGGAGCGAGCGGGACCTTGGAGTCAGGGGAGGGTCCCCAGGAGGGGCAGGAACCCCCGGGTGGCGGACTCTGCGAGTGCAGGAGGGGTGTCCCTCGAAAGGCGGGGGTGACGCGGGGAACCCTAAGTAGGCTTAAGACCGCTGGGGAGCTGGGCTGGGAGAGGGCGGGTCCCCCCCTCCCCTGCGCAGTGCGGGTCCTGCGGAGTGGCGGGAGGGTGGCGCCGGCTTAGTTGTGGGACCCCCCCACCCCGAGATCTCCCCCAAGATCCCCAGGACTGCCGAGGCGGGGAGCCTGGGTCAGGGTGGCAGCGTCAGGTGAAGGGGAAAGGCCGGCCGCACAGGCGAGGGGACACGGGCGCTGCCCCAAGGCCAGGGAATCCGCGATCTTCTTGAGAGTAGAGCAGGGGAGACCCTGCGGAGCCGGAATTATGTAAAAAAGCATCTCCCGAGTGGGACGCTGGGGCTGGGGGCTGGTGAAAGGAACTTGGGAAAATCAAAAGTTGTGCTGCTGACCTCTTCTCGCTGACCCGCTGGCTTCCGATTCACTTCTTGGAGTTTGATGTGGATGCCTTGAAAGTAGGGGATTCCTGACCTTAATTGAAAAGATTGGGTAAAAAGTTGGAGAGAGTTTCTTTAGTTCACTTGAAGAAGTTGAAAGAGAAATGGATCCTTCCTTCTGGAGACCCACATTTTGGTTTAATTAAGATGTTTATTTCATCTTTGTATTTTCCTAGGCTGTTTTTTTGTTTTGTTTTTCTTTTTTTCTTTCATTTTAACAAAGAGTTAAAAAGAAACTTTTTCAGATTTGGCAGCGCATCACAATCATTGTTTACAAAGCAGATTTGAAGGGGCTATGCTGTATACCAGGTTTGAAATTGAGGTTACTTTTGATGAGCTGGACTTAGTTGGAAGGTCAAATTAAGTTTTAAAAAGAGATACTATTATTGGAGTCACTAAACTACTAGCACTTCCCGATTAGATCCCCAAAGCTACAAGGATTGAGCTGTAGGCAAACTTTCAGGACAAAATAGGGGGCAGGTATCCTGCTCATTCCAAACATTGTATGTCTTGGTGGGAGGCAAGTGTGTGGCTATTAAAATGCTGAAATAGTTGGGGAGGGGGACGACAGTAGGAGGGGCAATTGGGAAATAGCCTTCTAGTTTGACCCGGGTGAAACTTAAGCTAATAACCAAGCTATTTGTTCACATTACCTAGAATAAGTTAATACCGACCCGAGTAGCCTTCACATGTTCTCTCAAATGCACACACTTGTATGGTTATAACCAGTTTTATGTTTGAATTTTTTAAAGAATCTTTTCTCTATGTGTCTGTTGCTTCTCATTGCTTTTTCACCAGCTGCTTTTTAGAAGGGGACTGGCAAGACAATGGTTTTAGAAAAATAATGGAGAATGTAATTACTGTATCATTTCAGAGTTATTTAAGTATCTCTTCTGTTTCAGTTTAGAATGTGTCTTATTGGGAATCTTTTGCCTGTATTTAGTTGTGGGCAGCTTCAACTAATAGAAAAAGAATGCTGTATTGTTTTCCAAAGGTGTAATGTACAGGCTTAGGTAGATCTAGCCGCTTCTTTAGGTGCTGAGAATCAAACACAGGGCCTCATTCATGCTAGGCAAAGGCTCTACTGTGGAGCTCTGCCTTCACCCCTTAGATCTGCTAGGTTAAATCCAACACAAAAATCACTGAAAGCCGTTTTCCATCAGGGTGATAATAAGTAGAGGACATGCTCTGTTTAGGGACTTTGACTTGACTTGATGTAGAACAGCTCTTATATGTCTTCAGAGAATAAATAAGTTAATGTGATTATCAAAATTCCATTAATAGAAGTCTTCCCCTGAGAAATAGAAGCTATGCAAGTGAGAGGAACAGCAACAGCAAACACATTTAAAATACGAATCACTATAAGTATTAAGTGCAGTTTCTTACATTAAATTTTTCAGAAGACTAGATACAATTCAAGTAAAGTAAGACCAATTAACAAATGAGGTTATTTAGAAGGGTTTAAATATTAATGGTGTAGTGTGTTGAATGTGTGAAATGGTCTATTGAAGAATTCTAGTACCAATAATTCTATAAAGCAATAGAAATATTTGAGTGGGTAAAGTCTTTCGCTGTCTTGTTAGCTCATTTCTGATGGGAGGAAATGATCGTTTTCAGAGAAAAAACACTAAACTTAATTCCTTGTAAGAAAGTGCTGTGATTCTCCCATGAATGATTACTAAAGCAGTCAATTCAGCCACATTGTATTATGATATTGCACCAAAGATGAAGAAGAGAGATTCATTGGGATAGGATTTTTAGTAATGGGAAGGGCTTATATGTTTATATTCTTTGGGGCAGAAGGTAACTAGGAGGATAGAAATTATTTTCGTTTATTTAAAAAATAAAGCTATACTACAACAAAGTAAGTATCTGAAATCATTATATTGTACCTTTGTTCATTAAACTGTTTATTTTCTATTTTAAAATAATCAAAAGAAAAGATTAAGATGGAACCTTACACTTCCTTATGAATGGTTACGGCAACCACAGAATGAGAGTCCAATTTCTCTTGGACCTTTAAATATTCTCAGTTTTAGTTTAGAAGGTTGCAAGGGCTGTCCAATAAATACAATAACCCATTTTACACTTTCTTTGCCACTTAAATGCTATACAGTCAAGCCATTGTAATATTCTCAGAGGCTACCTTGGCGTCTAAATTGGCTTAATGTTTAAACCAACCTGAAAGCAATCTCACTGTTGTTCCTATTCATATTACCTGGTCTCAGTACAATAGGAGAATAAATGAATGAAAATTATTGAAACTTTTTTCTATACAATTGTACCTAAAAAGCCTGTGCTTTGTGCCATAATATTTCCACAATCTTTATTTCCACTCTCCCCTTGAAAAAGAAGACAGAGATGTAAAAGGAACAGTGAAGGAGAGAGGAAAAGCAGGAAAGAGTTCCTTAAAGCATTTGGTGACTTTAGATGTCTATGATTTCTTTCAGTTTCTGTTGAATAAGCAATTTCTGTCCATCAGAATAGATAGTTTTTAGGTTTTTTCTTTCTTTTTTTTTTTTTGAGTCGTGGGATACAATTACATTTCAGTGTAGGGAATTTAATTTGTTTTTAGTTAGCCTGAACACAATTTAATAGATTTCATTACTATTTGTGAGTTTCCTCTTCTTAGACTGAGTTTACTATAAGAAACTATTATAATTATAGGTTAGTTATGGTGAATTTATGGCTCAAAATGTGATCTAACTCAATTCTAAGCTACAGGAACCAAATTTTTAAAAAAATTTTTTAAAAAGATTAAAAATTTAATAATAACTAAGAAAGAACTGATGTATTTTATTGTTTCAGCTATCTATTGTTACCCAAATACTTTTTTTCTTGGGTTTTTTTGTTTATTTTTTGTTTTGTTTTTGTGGGGTTTTTTGTTTTGGTTTGGTTTGGTTTTTTGAGACAGTGTCTCTAAGTAATTCAGGCTGGCCTTGAACTCACTATGGAGCTCAGGTGGCCTCGAAAGCACAGAGATCCTTCTGACCCAAATACTTTACAAATCAGCCGAATGTATGTTTTTCTCTCCAACCTGAGACTTATGAGAGATATTAAAGTATAAAGTCCTTCTAAATAGGTTAAAGGGCTAATTTCTTAGTAGCAGAATGATTTAGTGGCTAATTTCCTCTTTTATTACTGCAGATCAGTCTCCTAACCATTGTCAGCTGTCTCACAAATAACACATTTTTCATTGAAACAGAGAGACAGAGAGAGACAGAGAACAAGAGAGAGAGAGAGAGAGAGAATGAGAGAGAATGTACGAGCGAGCCGTGTGATAGGGCACACCGGAGGCTGAGGCAGGAGCTTCTCTGGGTTTGAGAGCAGCTTATACTACATAGCAAAACCCTGTCTCAATAAAATCCAAAAAGAAAAGAAAAGAAAAGAAAAGAAAAGAAAAGAAAAGAAAAGAAAAGAAAAGAAAAGAAAAGAAAAGAAAAGAAAAGAGACTTTGGAATAAATGTTTTATACATAGCAAAACCTACTTCCATTAAGAAAAAAATGTGGTCCATGTAGCATTAGCTTCTAATAATGGGAATTAGCATGTTCAAGTTTGGGTCCTTTCATATCACCTCTGGCCTCTGAAATGAAGGGTAGTAAAATCAATCCCCCATTATAGGTTTTATTTTAATATTGAGGTCAGTTATCTAAGAACTTAGAAAATCCCAGTTATACTTTCTTACACCCTTTTTGAAGGACAATGCAAGAACTTTTTATTTCTAGATCAAACTGGGACTCTGTATGTATATATTTTGTTACTTTCTGTCTGACACTGGCTTATGTCCATCCCAGTCAAGGATTAGGACAATTCAAATACATTGTATTTGCCCATTACATTAGTTGGCACTAATCAAATAGATGCTTTCTTAAACTAATAACCTAATTGGTCTTGGCTGAAGCTTTACTAAGCTGAATGGTAGTTTACGGCCAGCATATCAGTCAGTGTTTTACTAGAGAAACAGATATAACGTAAGATATACAAATGTATAAGAAATTACAAGATCAGCTTACAGTGATCAGCCCTAGAGCTAGACGAGAAAGCGTGCAGAGGGTGTCTGCACACTGGAGACCAGAGGTTTCAGTCCAAGGTCTGGAGCTCACCCCAGTGTCCATGCAGGTCCATTTCAGGGGGCCTATGGGTCTGTGCCAGAAGCCCAAAGTTTCCAAAGCAGAAGTATCTGTGCTGGAAGCCAAGAGACAATTCCAAACTGAAGGTGAAGACAAGCGCCTCTAAAGAACAGAAGCCGGTCTGTCCTTCCTCTTTTACCCTTTATACCATCAGGCCAATGAGCCACCCTGGGATGTAGGAAAACTGCCCCACGTGGGTCCTCTACACCCTAGGGTGTGGAATTGCTGAACTGTTTCAGATAAGAACTTCTCAAGTTGACAAAATCAATCAACCATTAAATTCTGTTGTGAATTTAGCCCTTTTTTTTAGAATTTGTACATAAACACACAGTTTTTTTTTTTAGAAGCACATACATGGTTTTTAGATGATCTAGGCCATGATTTAATAGAGATACAATATCATAGTAATAGGCTTAACATACCTTGATGCCTTGGTTGCTTCTTGTTCAAAATTTTCTTCACTGTGTGTTGAATGCCAGAACACTCACAGGTGTGTCATTTAGTTGTGCTCACTTAACACATATACATGTTTGTCATTTACTGGCACATGAACGTGCTAACGGACATGGATCTTACCATCCTTTGCATTCCCCGTGTCAGTTACTATACCAAGCACAGTGTATGAAGGATGCTCAGTAAATGTGAATTGAATGAGTAAATGTATTAATGATTAGCAAATTAATAGACTATATTTCTGTGCACACGTTATTTCTAATCCCTATTGAAGGCATATAATTAACCAGAGATATGTTAAGAGTTTCCTTTGCAATACAAGAATAAATGTTAATTCATCTACCAAATAAAAGCAGCATGGTTTGGTGAAAGGAAAAAGAGCCTTAGACTCAGGAAGAGCTGTGCATCCTTTTTTAGTCTTTATTACTCTGTCAGCTGCCTGACCCTGAGTAAGTTACTTAAGGCTTAAACCTCTCAATTCAGTCATCTATAAAATAAGAATACATACCTCTGAGGATTCTTGGAAGGCATGAAATGATTTATGTTAAGTGCCAAGCACAGTGACAAACACACAGTAATTGCTTGATAAATGGTAGCTACTTATTTTAATCACTGGAAACAATCTTTTATTGCTGTTTTTGCTCTACTCTCAGTATCTAATCATTTGCTGAATCCCATTGCTCATGATTCCAAAAACGTAAGTATTAGACACATAGGTTTTTTGAGAATCAGAGAGGGTAAAAGACATTCTAGAGTCACATAGAAATGGCAGCAGTGGGGCTGGGGATTTAGCTCAGAGGCATAAGCGCCTGCCTTGCAAGCACATGGTCGTGAGTTTGATCCCCGGTACCGATTTAAAAAAAAAAAAAAATGGCAGCAGTAAACTGACCACCATGACCTAGATCTGGGTATTAGATTGGTGGTACTGGTGATGGAACCCAGGCCCTGGTGCATCTTAGGCAAGTGCTGTACCGCTTAATGATATACCAACCCAAGATCTGGTTTTCCAGCACTGTACATTTTCCATCCTCCATGGTTCAAAAAGGATATAAAGATGATCAAGAAGGACTATATCTCCATCTCACAGTCCCCTTCTTTAGCTTTCCTCTTATTCTGCCTAAGCATCTCTGATTCTGTTATTGACATTCAAAACATGTAATAATTTTTCATGACCAATTCAGCATAGATGTATCAGCTGATTGTTAGGTTCCTAACATACACAAACAAGCATGCATGCGTGTACACGCAGCCATGTGTTCCAGCCAGACTGGCCTGCTTGCTGATCAAGAACTTTCTGCTGTGCCATCACCAGACCTTTGTTCCTGCCCTTTTCTTTTGCCTAGATGTCTTCTGTACATCATTTTCCAGAACTACTCCTAATGCTATCTTTTATGAGGCCTTCTCTGTTCATCTCCTTGCTGTCTCCTTTAACTTACCTAAATACGTGATTTGCACTTTTCTTTTTTCTTTTCTTGCAATACTGGAGATCAAACCCAGGGCTTTGTCCATGGTAGGCAAGCACACTGCCATTGAACTATACCTGTAGCCCTCTGATTTGTACTTTTTCTAACTATATAATATTCTCTCTTATAATATATTTTAGGGTTTGTTTTTGTCTTATCCTTCCTAGATGTCCCTGTCCTTGATTTTAAAAGTACCACATCTTATACATGTAACTAAGTAACTGCAACTAAAGTCTTAATTGTTGAATTGTATTCAGTTTGAATATTTATTTTAGGTTCAAGGCAATATCAAAAGATAATAATAAAATTTAAGTTTTGCTGTCAACAAAGATAGCAGGCTTAATTCCTAAGGGAGAAATTCACTTCTGACTTGGACAGTAAATTTGTAGTCAGTAGTAGTAACTATATGGAAACTCATATGTGCATTTTTAACATTCATAATCATCCCTAAAGTGCATTTTGATGCTTTATGTTTGAGATTTGTTTTTTATTTCCTTAAGTGTTTTTTTTTTAAATTAGATTGGCCTTTGGAAATTTGTATTCTTATTTCCAGATATTAGCAACAAATGAAATAAGATTCTCTGTTATTTGCAACAGAATGTGATTGTTCACTTGAATTAGTCTGGGAAAGCTGAATACTTTGGTCCTGCAAAAACAAAATGCCTTACCTTGTGATAGAAGCAATTTGCAAATGTGCATAAACTTTTTGTTGTCTCTGCCTTTTATATTGAATTAATTCTCTGTAGTATATACCACCTTCTGCCATCCCAAATATTTTTTTATTTGTTTTAAATACCTACACTAAAAGTGAAGGTCCATAAAGACAGAGGTGATTGGTTTGTTGTTTTTGCAGCAGTGCAAATCCAGCCTTGGATCTCACATGCTAGGCAAGCAGTCTATCACTGAGCTACCTCACTACCCCTAAGGAGATTTTAGTTTCACTGTTTGTTATAGCCTCAACTTACAAAATAGTAATTCCTTTAATTTGGCGCCAAAAAAATATTGTTATTTTAAACATAAGGAAGTATATTCTTAAGGCAGTGAAGTTTAGCTTAGAAGAGTAGAGTTTGCGCTTTGGCTTTTAATTTTTGTTTGCGCCGTCTTAAATTTACTGTATTTTTGTTTTGTTGAATGCGAATAAAAGCCATTCCTACCACTACAAAATGATTGTGTCTCAGTCTGACTAAAACCTCAGAAGACTGTTCATTGTAATAGTCTAATAGAATCTTGCTAACATAGCCTTAGACATTGGAGACTAAAACCAAAATCATAGTAAAATTCAGTATAGGAGAACTATCCCCTTAAAAACAATTATTTAGTTTTTCTAAGATGCTAATATTGACCCTGAAAATTGGCCAAATCAAGCTTCTGATGTTAATTTGGGGTTATTATCAGTTTCTGACAAGTACAAGTAATTGGGTTTGAAATGTGTTTTAAGCCTGAATTAAAAGGACTTAGTCACTGGTGACTCATGGTGAGTTTTTCCTTTTTACTGCTGGAGTGAATGCCATTGCTTCCACATGTGCTTTTGAAACACTAAAAACATAAAAATCCTTATTTTTGTGCACAAGGTTTTGGAAAAGCTTTTTGAGGCTTAGTGACCTTAATTACAGAGCTTTTTAGTAGTGAGCACTAATTAAAATTGACTTTGCAGCAAATTTTTTATTCTTTGCCTCAATGTGAGCTTTCTCATTATATATAAAATTCTCAAAAGTCCACTAGATAGCACTTGAATGACCATCAGGACTTTATTTTGTTCTGTATTATATTCTAGTGTCTGTAACAGTGTTTTGCATAGAGAAAGCAATTAATAAGTATTTGTTGGGTGAACTCACATTTTTAATAATAGCGCATCTCAGAAAAATCATGAAAGTCTGTTGAAATAAATTTTCCCTAGCCCTAGGTAATCATTACTTCATAATTACCCTAGTTTGGGAGGCTCCCAGCATTAGCCCAAAGTGGTTCTATCCTAAATGTTCTTAAAGGTTGTGCCGGGCTTAACCCTTGTTAATCACTTAACGAAAGGAGTGGTAGATTGGCACCACCCAGAAGCACTTGCACGTGTGAGAACCAATGGGCGTTGTAACAGGAAATACTTCAGCTTGCAGTACTGATAGTAATGTGCCGCATCCAGATCACTCTTTTTATCTGCAGTTCCTTATTAAGATAATACAAGGTTTCCTGAAAACAAATATAAATTATGTGCATATATATATATATATATATGTGTGTATGCTTAAAAGAAAATAAGCTTTAGATTTGAAAATTAAGATGTGAATGGTTATTTGCCTTTTCTTCATTGTCAAGGAACTGGTGAGTTGTTTTTCAATTATTTTCCTTCTAGTGCTTTGTCTTGTGAAACCTTACTCTAGCAAGTGGGGAGGAATGTGGAGGGTGCATAAATGTAAAATGGTTAAAACTTAAGCTATTAGCACTACTTGTAATGATACCTTGTTCTGATATTTACAGGCTACCTTCACGGTAATTACTGATAGATGATCATAGATTTTTATGTAATATTTGTTTAGCTTGAGCAAGTTTTCCTCCTTTGTAAGGACTGGGGATAAAGCATTGGAAAATTTTGTAGAAAATTCTTTCCAAAATGTCGAAATGTAAAGCTGTATAAAATGCTGTTGGCGTTAACTGTCTGACCAGGAAGTACTCCGTTCAAGCCTCACTTATAAAACTAAGTGTCTGCAATAACTTCCTTTCTTGGGATGAAAGTGCTTGATAAGCCCGGTGGTGTTCTTACAACTTGAGTTTAGTTTTATCTTTCCTGTGGGTAAGAGACAGCTTTTTAAAGAAAGCCATCTCTGGAGCAAATTTATTGATTGCTGTTGCTAAATAAAGAACCTTTGAAGTCTTCAGCATGTTCTAATGGAAATAAAGGACATGTGTTGAAGATGATCTACCATGAGTAAGCTTACTCAGCATTTATTTTATAAATCTGGCTTCATGTTTTATTATAAATACAGTTTGTGTCTAAATATTGTTAATGAATGAGAGTAATTTAAACTTTGTTGAATTTCGTGTGAATGTTTATGCTTTTGCTCAGAGTCCAGCTGAGAGTAGTCAACCTAGAAAGTCGTTGGATTCATATGCTCTATTTATTTTAATTTGTAGTTTGATATTCTACAAATAAGTATTAGGGTTGATTTTTCAAAGCTTGGGCTTGTTTATTTTCCTTTCTTCTGGATAAGTAAAGTAAATTTTCAGCTGCCAATAAAATACCCAATCTTGGCAGTAGAGTCTCTTAACAACAATATAAAATTTAAATATACTAAAGATCATCTTTATTAGATGCTGTAGCTTATGGGAATGGATGGTATTATTACTATAAAACAGCATCTCAAAGTTAAGCTGTCCAAAATGGCACACTATTCATCCTGCAGTTCCTTAAAACTATGACACTTCCTTTTTTTTTTCCCCCACAGAGAGAAAACAGTATGGAAAGCAGAGGAATATCTTGAATATAATTTAGAAACAGAAAGATCAGGCTATCTGGTCACATTTACTGTGTTTTGTAATTTTTTTGAGTACATGGAATTGGTTACCTATTAAACTATGAAAATAAGATAAATGAAATAATAACTTGTGAAACTGCTCAGTTCATAAAATGAGACTTGATCTAATAGGCAGGTAGATACTTTTAAATTTGATGTCCCATAGTTTATACGTTAAAGTTAATGCAAAACATTTTATTAACTGGAAAAGCTACTTTAATAGTTTTGTTTTTTTTTTTTTTTTTACCAACTTCCTTAGGCTCCTAGAACATGACTGAAATGAAATATGTAGGCTAACATGGAACCTGATATCCAAAACATGCTTTTTATACAAATTAGGTCTGACATATAGGATGCATTTTTCATTTAAGAAACATCGCTGTGGCTGTTACTCATTGCCGGGGAGGATTGTATCCACTGCATAAGAAAGAGAAATTTAAACTTTCAAATAATCTTTGAAATGTGATGCCATATAGTTTGTGCTTTTGGCCTTAAGATTCATAAATATTAAAGATTTAAATGTACAAATTGTGTGAATTTCAGCTTTTGTAAGTAAAGAGGATTTTTGTGATGCTCTAAATGTTATGTTGACTGCCCACAAGTATCCCAGTCATGGTTTGAATGGGGTGGGACAGAGGAAGTGGGTGGGGCTTCATAGTAACAGATTATTGCAGATTATATGGCTGCCTGCCAAAACACCACTAGTCAAGGGAAAAGTGGAAGTTGATAACTGTATCCTATTAATTTGTGCATGTTTTTTAACCAATTCTAACAGTTTGCTGGTATCATACACAGATGACAAATTTTACCCTCCCAAATGACCAGACATGTGCCAGATCTTCTATTTTCTAGTTTCCGGAATCATATTCCTTATCTCTAGTCTGCAAAGATCACACTGACCCTTTTGTGGAAAGCCACGCATTAGCAAGAAAAAAGAAGGAAAAGGAGGCAGAATTTAAACCTATAACACAGTATTTTCAAGTTAAAACATATTACAGAATTAAGATGTATGGATGTTGTCCCATCAAATTTAGGCTATTTATATAAACTATTAAAATAATTTTAAAAGATCATTTATTGTGAAGAAGTTTGTACTTCTGGATTGTTCTGGTTCAGCTTGCAAATTGAAATTCTTTCTGTTGCAACATAAAAGGAAGCCTTTGTGGAGGAAATATGACATCTGTGTCCAGATACATAAGGAGGGAATTACAGTGGAGGTTTATTTTTAGAAGTGTCTTATGAATATATCTTTGTACTAAGAAGTATCATTGAAAGGTTAATTTCACGGCTAGAAGTTACACAAGTTGTCCAGGTCACTGAATATTCTAAGAAAATACTTTTTAAAGCATTTCATTGTCACCAGTCAGCCTAGTGAAGCCTTAAACTGGCCCATCTAAATAGTAGCACTTTGGTTTTGTTTGTTTGTTTGTTTTACTGTGACCAAATACATAAAGATACTGAGACCCTGTCACTGCCTTCAGATAGCAATGTTATGTCATCCTGAAAGAGAAGATAATAAAAGTCCAATTTATAGCAGTGTCCCCCTGTCCTTTAGGAACAGAATACAATGTTTTCATTTTCAGTGCAAGGAGTGTGTGTCATTTGTGGCCCTGAGTTGGCTCTTAGAAATGATGTTCCTCCCTTGCACAGCGAGTGACATGTTCAGCTTCCTTATATTTACTTTTGGTTTTGGTCACAAATATTTGGGGGTCGCAGTTGAATCTAATGATTTATAAGAGAATGCCAAATGAACATATCTGCCATGTACTAGTTTTATGGCCTTGCACAAATCTCTTTAATCTCCCTGAAACCTTAGTTTCTTCAACTGTGAAATGGGAATTAATTATAATCCTTACCTTACGTTATTGTTTTGGGGTTTAAATGAGATAAAGTATGAAAATCAGATGGTTGGCCACAGATTGTAAAAGATGAGCTGGGAGGCTGATAATTATGCTCATTTTTGCTATTTTGAGCTAGACTAATTTTCATTAAGAGCTCCATCAAAAAATGATCACAGGAAAAAATATAATAAAACATGAAACCATGTATAGGTAATAGAATCGGTATTATAACAATTATTTTTAAAAAACGTGAGCGCATGAATGAAATCTGTTGACCTTATTTATTACGCTGTGTCTTGTTTTGTTTTTGTTTTTTTGGTAGTACTGGGGATTGAACCCTCAAGCCTTCACAATGAACAACATCTGCAGACACTTTTTTTTATTTCTATTTTGAGACAGGGTTTCACTGAGTTTCTAAATTGCCCAGGCTGAGGTCGAACTTGTGAACCTTGTGCTTTAGCCTTCCAGTTTGGGGATTACAGGCACATGCTACCATGCCCAGTTTTCTCATACCATATCATATGCTAAGCATTCTAAGGGGATCAGAGGAAATAGGGTGTTGGAGCTGACTAAATTTAATAAGTATTGGTCAAAATGATTATACAGTTGGATAAATTTAGCTTTGGTAACATTTTTTTCTTTGTTTCACTTCAGAGAATTTCTTCCCAATTTGTCAGAACAATTCAGGAAAGAAGCATGTTACAGTGTTGATTTTTAAAATTTGTTTTCTCGATAAACTGTGTTTTCATGTGTGGACTGCTAGCAGGGACTTAGGACTGTAACTTAAGATTTTAGATTGCCTAAAACGCAAAGGGTTTTTGCCTTTTTTTTGTTTTTTGTTTGTTTCGCTTTGTTGTTTTTCTTGTGGAACCAACCAACAGGCATTGTATATTTGAGTATTAAAAAAGTTTCTTTGCTCCCACTTCTAGGGATTCCCTTCCTATATTAGATCAGTTAATTTTGTTCTTGAACTGAAAGCATTACAGCTAATTCTTACATAAGCTGTTTTCAGGGGAGATGTTCGCAAAGCACTTGTGAAATTTGGGGGAGCACCTGCAATAAACTGACAAAACAAATTCCAAAACTATAGAGTTTAAAATGTCCAGGTCTTAATCTGTAGTATAAACCCTTTGCCTAGTAGCCAGCTCCTAGACCAGTTTATGTCTCTTGCTTGTTTCTGGTAATCCCTAATTTTACATTCTCAACATTGCTGCCAGAATCCACTGTACATCTGTCTGTGCCCCATGGCCTCCTTCCTGGATTGCCATATATGCTCCTTCTAGCATGTTGCTCCTTGTTACAGAGAGCATCAGTAGTTCTGTTTTCTACTACATTACTTCTTCCTGACTTTCAACACCCTTTCTAATCTGTCCTCCATTTATCCAGTTTCATTTCCTGTGTTCTTGGCCCCCTTCTTTCAGTTCTTTTGAAGTTTGTCAGACACCATACTCAATCCAGTCTGTGCCTTTGGAACTTACTTGTCTTAGCCAAAAAGCCCTCTTGCAGAGCTTCTCTCTGCTGACCTGGGTCTTACCTTTCCTTCAAAGTATTAGATCAGGTTTATGCTGTATGTGAAACTTTTCCTTTTTCTTCAAACTTTCAGGTGACTTTTCACCACCCTAATCCTGGTAATGGAACCCAGGGCCAAGTGCATGCTAGGAAGGGTTCTACCACTGAGCTACATCCAGCTTTTCAAAAGCAGGATCTCACTAATTTGCCAGGCTGGCCTCAAACTCTGGCTCCTCCTGCTTCAGCCTCCCAAGTGGATGGGATTATAGGCATGTACCACCACATGATTTTTAATTTAGCAAGACAACAAACAAAAATATCTTTAATGTTGTATATCATTCTTGTTTTGTCTTCATCAAACATTTTGAATATAAGAATACCATCTTTACAGTTAAATCCTTCACAGTTCCTTATTGCTGTGATACCTAACTTCAATTTGAAGGAAAAGAAAGTGGATCTATTGCATCATGTTTACCTGAAATCAAAGTCAGTAACCCTAGTAATATTAAAGGAGAGTTTTAGAGTATCTGTTTACAGTGTTAGAATATTTGTCTAATGCTTTGGGTCTCAGTTGATGGTTAATTATAGATGCAGTCAATTATGCCATACTCTTTGTTCATTTAGTCAGTAAATACTTAGCATCTACTTATGTCAAGGTTGGTGCTAGTTCTGAGTAGAACTATGCCTTTTCCTTAATTAATAGGCAGAAAATTATTTGGCTAAAGCAGTGCTGTAAGGACCTATATAGTGCTAGGAAAATATGTAGAAAATTCACTTAATCTTTTTGTATTCTAATTCTTTATCCTATTAATACAAACCACCTATTGTTTATTTCTGGGTATGTCTCAGCCAGTAAACTAGGACTAGACATTTAAGCTTGTTACCCCACAGGGCAGTAATAATAATTGCTCATTATAGAATGCTTGCTATGTAGTGCCATGTATTGCAATATATGCTTTGTGAGTATTTCAACCATTATGGCTTTTATGTGCCCTTTACATGGCTCTTCCCTGATGTTCAGAGTTAAGTATTTGCCTAAGGTCAGTAGCAGAACCTAGACCTAAACTCAGCTCTGTGCTTAATTCATGTCTGTCATGCTATTCTACCTCTCGTAGTGAACATTAGAGTTCAGTAACCCTGAGAAGTTTTGCTCTTATGAGTGCTACATGCAGGTTAAGTCCAAGATCCTATTCACATATGACAAAAAAAGTTGGTTAGATAACACACCAATGTTAAAAAGTTATGGATTACTCATGAATTTATGAATTATTCAATGCAGTTTAAGATTTTTTTTTTCCTGTCTTTTTGAGGCAGGGTTTCACTACACAGAGCAGGCTGGCCTTGAATTCACTTTGTAGTCCAGGTTGCTCTCACTTGTGGTGATTGTCTTGCCTTAGCCTGCCAAGTGCTGGAATTACAGGTGTGTGCTACCACACCTGGCTTTAGGATTTTTAAAAAATCACTTTAAGTGTACAGAATTCAAATAGTTTTCTCATTTGAAATAATCATTACACATTATTCTGTGTTCCACAGTGACTTTGTGAGATGTTACTGTTCTCACTTTATAGATAAGACTATTTTATGTTGAAATCTGAAATAAAATTCACCACTTTAAAGCATGTAGTAAAATAAATAAAATAGATAAGACTATTTTATGTTGAAATTTGAAATAAAATTCACCACTTTAAAGTATGTAGTTCAGATTTTTAGTGTATGCATAATGTTGTTGCAGTCATGACCATGATCCTAATTCTGCAACATTTCCATTGCTCCGTACTTATTTGCAGACACTCCCAGTTACTCTAGCCCCTTGCAACTAGTAATTTACTATCTCTGTAGATTTGCCTGTTCTGAGTGTTTTGTATCAGTGGAATGAGAAAGTATGGGGCTTTTGATGTCTAATGCCTCCATGTAGCATATTATTTTCAGAATTCCTCCATGTTGTAGTATGTGTCAGTACTTCATTTCTTTTTGTAGCTAAGTAGTATTCCCTGTGTGAGTATACTACTTTTTGTTTATTCTCCAATTTACGGACATTTGAGTTGTTTCTCCCTTTTGGTGATTCTGAATAATACTGCTGTGAATACTCACAACAAGTTTTTGTGTGGATGTGTTTTTAATTCCCTTAGGTATCTGTTTTGGTGTGAAATTGCTCACAGTTACTTTTGTAAAATAATTCAGTTGAAGATGCTTTTAAATGATTTTTTGAGTCATTTCATCATTGCTTCCTACACACATAAATACATTATATATATATATAATAAGATATATTACATATATATATATATATGATATTGTTTATTTAGCTGGTATATTTCCCAGATCTTTTCTTCAGAAATGAAGCAAAAGCAAACTTAAGCTCAGAGTCTGGACTACATAATGAGACCCTGTCTCAAAAAAAACCCAAAAATTAAAAAGTTAGTGAAAGTAATATATAAGGGCATCAATTCCGTAAGAAATTCTCCAGTACTTTCTATACACAAAGAAGGAAGAGATTGTTTCTGCAACAAGGGGATGATGAACTTTGGAGATGGAATTTGAATTAAGTCTTGAATACTGAATAACTTTTCAGTCTGTGTGATGAGACATAATCAATGTTCAGACATCATGAACAAAGTGTTGAATACTTAGGGACAGTGGCAAATCAAAGGCCTTTGAATCACATACCAAGATGTTTGCACTTTGAACAGTAGATAGTGGGGAGCCATTTAAGATATTTGAATAGAAGAGACATATGCAATCAGAGCCTTTGAAACACTACTCTGTCCATGGTTTGTAGCATGACTTAAAGGAAAAAAAGACATTGGGAATGAGAACTTGGACTAGTAGTGAGATTCTGGAACTAGGACAGCTTTAGTAGAAAAGCAGCTTGAGAGATTTATCACAGGCATTAACAGCTTGGGAGAGGGAGTGAAAGCACTGGAGTATATCAGAGATGACTAAGAGGAAGTGCAGAGAGAAAAAGCCCAGCACAGATGTGTGCATGTAAAGAAGTGAGAGAGAGGACAAGCCAGCAGGGGTGGTTGGGAAGGAACTCATAACAGGATAGCGCCACAGAAATGAAGAAGCAAGGGCCTTGCAAGGAGAGGCTGCCTAGCAGTTATGGAAGGTATGGCCTGAGAAGACTCCTGCTGGCTCTGGAGATAAGCAGGTTGGAGCTAGTGAGCTTATTATCCCCAAAGCATCTTGCTGTCAGGGAAGGTCCTCCATTCTTCCCTCAATAAACAATCCCTTCAGCATACCACGAGAAGGATTGTAAAGAGGAAGCAACTAAAGATTTAAGGGGGCAAAAAATGAAGACTGAAGGAAATGAGATGGTCATCAGATAAAGAGCTAAAAGGGAGGCTTTCTGTTATTGCTAGACTGAGGGAGTTAACCTGAAAAGACTGACTGATGGAAGCAGAGTATAGAGAAATTTTGAGGTTGAATGCAGAGAAGTTGAGGAAGCGTATGAAAATGGCTTCAATTTAGAATCTATAATACTATTACTTAGTAGTACTACAGATAGACAAATCAGAATTAGAAAATAGCTTGAATTACCTTTTGCTTATGTAAAAAGATTAAACTGTCATTCCATCCTAAATAAATGGTTCGTTCTTTTAGCTATGTATTGAACATATCCTTGCTTTCAAATGCATTCACGTTCTAAAATCATAACTACATGATGTAATTATATAGAGTATCAGTTAGGCCTGTTAAGTCCTCATTTCTTGTAATTATTCATACTGTATATTTTGAGTACTAATAATAATGGTAAATAAAATGTTATTTTGTTTAAAAATTAGTTCATAATCTTCAGCTTAAAATTTTTATGCAGATATTGTATTCTTCCTAAAAGATGCCCCAAAATAATATTTTGTATTTCCTGTAGTATATTAATCTGTCAGTAATCTGTTCCATAGTATAGCAGATACTACAATAATATTTTAATCTTTACAATTAATAGTTAAAAGTAATGATGAACTACTTTTCATTTTGAAATTTAAATTCCCTGTTTTCAGATGTTCTAACAAACAGTTCCTTATCAGTTCTGAAATTGAGGTTTCCCAGTAATAAGACTTGGTAAATATGTAGATGTAGAAGCTAAGGTTTCCTTCATCTTCTTTAACTTTTTCCTCTTTCGAATGAAAGAGTGGGAAATCCCTGACCCAAGACAGCTCTCCTTACATACTTTTTAATAAATATACAAGCAATACATTCTTTTTGCCTTAATCAGTAGAAAATACATGAGTAATTAGAAGACAAAAATATATATTATATATTCAGATATATTTTGACATATAACTTTCCAGACTTACATTAGATATAGTATTCCTTAATAGTAATTTAGAGATTTATATCACATATATTGTTTTACAGGCCACATTTTCTTCTTACTTGGACACCAAGTAACAGATACTCATCTATCTCAAAAATATACTTCTTCCACCTCACTTTAAAACTTGTATTGTATGGATATTTAAGATGGAAGCATTTCCTTCTTGGTATTTATGCTAACAAATGTTCTGAATAACTTCTTAGTCATGCTGCCTATCTGCAGTACAACTCTGGTTTTCTGTCCAGTCACAAGAAGATTCTACAGCAGATGGACCACAAGACCTTGGTTCCCAGAGTAGTTTTTTTTCCTCCTCTATTAGGGTGGGTAAACACCATCACTGCCCTTGTTGCTTGACATTGTGTCTCCTCCTTTCTCCACTCACCAGAAACACAAGCACTGAGGTCTCACAAGTCCATCAAGCAGCAAGGGCTGGAAAGAATGCATACTTACCTCTTGAAACATACTGTTCTTTCCTTGGCCTTCATCTGCTCCTATCTAGCTCCCACTACACTTCTTGCCTTAGATTATTGTCAGTCTTGCTTTTTTTTTAATTAGTGTATATTAATTATACAGGATGCCATGCTCCATTTTGACATTTTCGTACATGCATATAACATAGTTTATATTCATCCTCCCGTTTTTTCTTTTCCCTCCCCTCCATCTCTTTCTGATCTTCCTCTTCTCTAATGGTCTTCCTTCTATTTTCATAACACTCCCCCTCCAGGTTCCATGTATAAATCATGTGATACTTGTTTTTCTGAGCCTGGCTTATTTCTCTTAAATGATGTTCTCCAGATCCATCCATTTTCCTTTAAATGACATGATTTTGTTGCTCCTTATTATGTGTATGTTCCACATTTGCTTTATCCATTCCTCTGTTCATGGGTTCCTAGCCTGCTGCCATATTTTTTGTATTGTGAATTGTGGCATGACAGGCATAATAAACGTGTTTGCAGGTCTACGGTATGCTGACTTTAACTCCTTCAGTTCTGTATGTGGCAAGGTGTGGTATAGCTGGGTCATATGGTGATTCTATTTTTACTTTGTGGAGGAACCTCCATACTGATTTCCAAAGAGGCTTTACTCACTTACATTCCTACCAGTGACACAGAAGGGTTCCTTTCCCCAACATCCTTTCTGGCACTTATTATTTTTGTATTCTTGATGATGGCCATTCTGACTGGAATGAGATGGAATCTCAGCATAGTTTTGATTTGTGTTTCCCTAATGGGTAATCCATTGGCCATACTTCTTTTGAGAATAGTATTATTATAGTATTATTATTATTATTATTATTATTTGGTGTTAAATTTCTTGAGTTCTTTATGCATTCTGGATATCAGTCCTCTAGCAAAGATGTTCCCCCATTCTGTAGACTTTCTTTACTGTGCTGATTCTTTCTTTTGCTTTGCAAAAGCTTTTCAATTTGATACAATACTATTTGTCCACTCTTACCATTCTTTCCTGAGCTATTGGAGTCCTATTCAGGAAATCTTTGCCTGGGCCTGTGTCTGGAAGTGTTTTCTCTTCTAGCAGTATATTCTTCTAGCAGCTTCAAAGTTTGAGATCTTATGTTTTGGTCCCTTTCTTTTTATAGTGCTTATTTTGAGTTTTTTGTTATTGTTGTCACAGTTTTATATTCAAAACTAGAGAAATGTTGGGTTTGTGCAAAGTAACCAATTGCTACAGTCAGTTAATGTATATTTCTTGTTCTTTTTCCCCCTTTTGCTAGTACTGCTGTTTGAACCCAGGGTCCTATGCCTACTAGTCAAGAACTCTATTACTGAGCTACACCTCCACCTCTTTTTAAATTTTATTTTGTGTCAGGGTTGCACTAAGTTGACTGGCCTCCATCTTGCCATCCTCCTTCCTCAACCTCCCAGACTGCTGGATTACAAGTGTACATCGCCACGCCCAATTTGTGCTCATTATCCAAGGGCTATATTTCAGTCTCCTTTTTTTAATCTGTTGTTTTAGTATCTGTTCTGATCTTACCTTGAACTATGGAGATTTTCATTCTCATATTTAGTAGAATCTGCTACAAAAAAGTAGATATGGCTCAATAAGCTTGGTTTTTTAAATATTTAATGACTAGGTGATTGAATATACTAAGCTTACAAAATTTGTTAGAGATTCTTAACTGGCTAACACTTTGGAAAAACATCTTAACATTGTAATTATCCTTGACAAGGTGAAAGGGTGGGTGAGTATTACAAAGAATAAGATGAATGAAGACATATGCTGAGTGATTTAACCGAGGACTAAAAAAATGAAGTGTAAATGTAGCAGGACAGAAATACTCCAGTCTGAAAAAACATGAAAAGCAAGAGAAACAATCTTAAGTATAGGAAAGTAAAGTACTATTATTTTGAAAGCCATAAAACTATTAACAGTATTAATAGTGTTTATATTCATTGATTATTTATTTTGCAGTTCAGAGGAAACTACTTTTTTGAGAAGTTTTTTTGCACTAGTTTCAAATATGAATTATGACAGCTGATTGTGAAAATGATAAAAACAAGATTCAAAGATCAAAAAGTTCTAATTGCCATGTATCTTTCATGTTACTGAGTACATTGTAAAGTGTGAATGCCAATGTCATCTTTCTTAGTTGGCATTTCCATCGTTGTCCAAACATGAATCTGTATTGTTGATGTGAACACTGCTTCTGCCTTGTGAACCAAGAAAGATGGGTAGATGTGGTAGAATGTGTTATTCCGATTTACACTTGTGCTTTTTATATGATAAACTGAATAGCCAACTCTGTAATTGCCTTCCTAGAATTTACTCTGATACCTGCTTTCCCCTTATTTTAAAAGAAACGAGAGTTTTAAATTTCATATTTTGGAAAATAAGAAAACAATTTGGAGAGTGGACAAGATAAAGGGCAAAGTAGTACACGACAGGCTCTGGGAAGAAATAAGCAAAATCAATCTAAGCAATAAATTTTTAAGAATCTTTTTTTATAACTTTTTTTTTTTTAATTGGTACCAGGGATCGAACTCAGGTCTGCGGGCTTGCAAGGCAGGCACTTATGCCACTGAGCTAAATCCCCAGCCCTGTTATAAAAATGAACAGATTGAACCAGGCATGGGGGTGCACACCTGTAATCCTAGCACTCGGGAGGCTGAAACAGGAGAGTTGCCACAAGTTTGAGGTTAGCTTGGGCTACGCAGCAAGACCTGGTCTCAAAAAAATTAAAAAAAAAAAAAAAGATTGAAGCCAGACCATCATTGATGTTCTAAATTTGTTAAATCTGCAGGTTTATGGTTTTTTGTTTGTTTGTTTGTTTGTTTGTTTTTTATCTTGTAGATCTTAGAACAAATGCTAGTGATTTTTTTTATAAAACTCTCAGAGTTTAAAAAATTTTTTGTCTTATATTTCCATCTTTCATTATGGTCTTTAAGAATTTTTATTATTATAATGGTTTATTTTGGCATTATTTTGGTACTTTATCCTATAATGTACAAATGTACCTAATATAGGTTCCTACACATATCAGACACTCAATTTTTTGTTTGTTTGTTTGTTTGTGTTTTTGAGACAGTATCTCACTATGCAGTTCAGGCTGGCCTTGGGCTCTCACTTTGTAGCCCAGGCTGGTTTCTAATTTGTAATAATCCCACTTCAATTTTCTGAGTGCTGGGATTACAGGAGTGCACCACCACGCCTGTAATTATGCCTGTAATAACGCTCAGTTAATATTTTTTTCTTTTTCCTTTTTCTTATGGTTTTGTTTTTTTGTACTGGCAATGAAATTCACAACCTCGTGTTGCCAGACAAGCACTTACACCACTGAGCTAAATCCCCAACCCAATATCTTTAAACTGTTTACTAGGCATTCTAATTTCTAGGTTTAATGTAAATTATCACATATATATAATACACTGAGCCTCTTAATTCCCCATAAAAGATGTTTGCTTTTATTTAGTGAATTTACTTCACTGTGAAGTGCTACCTAGAATGTACCAATAGCTAAACCGGGCAGGGTGGCTCACGCCTGTAATCCTGGCACCCGGGAGGCTGGGGCAGGAGGATCGTTGCAAGTTCAAGACCAGCCTGGGCTACAAATAAGAGACTATGGAAGGGCTTTATTAACATACTTTAGTAGACTTCTTTGATAAAAATCATACTAAGGCCAGCCTGAACTGTATAGTGAGACCTTGTCTCAGAAAAAAGACAAAAAAAAAAAGAATGTACCAATAGAGGTAGAAGTAACCACTATGTAATTTTTTTGAAACCTAAGAAATGTTTTCTGAACTTGATATGAACATTTCAGAAGACTAATTTCTAATGCATTTAAAATGTCTTGGAACAGAATAGCACCAAATGTTTTATGCACCATGTTTTACTTGTTAATAATACACAAGTCCATATAATGCTTTGTTAAGAGTGTTATCTGAGTACAGAGTCCATGTTTCTGTAGATGGTAATTTTCTAACCTTTATTATTTCACATTTTGAATTAAATGTACTATTTTACTACTTGTATAACAAGATCTTTCCAACCTTCCAGAGGAAATACCAACTTTATCAACTTTTGTGAAAGGATCAGATTCAGAGTCATTTTGTTCCATATCGCATTTATATAATAGTATCTGAACAAATTAGGACAGAATCTGTAGCTGTCAGCTGATTGCTCCCTCTATCATTTTCCCTGGCGGTGCCAGTATTCCCCTACTATCAAAGCTGCCTTTTCTCAATGTTCTCTTCCAACTCTGACTGCCTGTAATTTCAGGCTAATTTCAGTTGAAAAAGTGAGTATTTGACCAAAATAAAACAGTGAAAATATTAAGCAAATAAGAGATTATGGAAGGGCTTTATTAACATGCTTTAGTAGACTTCTTTGATAAGAATCATACTAAAACTAATGAGTGTGAAAGGAAGAGCTTTGAAAAAATGAAATCAACTCTTGGTCTCCTCTTTTCCCCCTAAGTTGTTTTAGTTTGACCACCACACAGTTATAGCACACCTGATCACCATTGCCTTTCTAGGATGACTTTATCAAGTTATTTACTCCTTTTACATTAGGATTCATTAAAACTTCTAACTTCAAATTTTAAGTGTATTAAAATATTTCTGTTAAATAAAATTTGGACAACTCAACTAATATTTGAGCTTAATTTTAACTCATAGAAATAAATAAAAATAAAAAATATTTATGAGGCAGTCTAGGAAATACATTATTTTGACCTTACATATGATGACATTAAAGAACTATTGTTAAATGTTTTAAAGAGGATAAAACAGAATAAAACCAATCAAAACAAACCAGTGTAAGAGATACAGGACTTCAAAATATTATGAAATCAACAGTAGTTACCATAATGCCTTTTGATATTTTCAAAATAGCTTCAAATAACTTCAGACATAATAAAAATTAAACAGAATAGAATAGAAACAATGAAAACAAAACAATGAATGCAATAAAGGATTTCAAAACAAGCCAATAGTAAATCCAGAATTGCTACCATGATATATCTTGCTATCTTTGAAATAGCTGCTCCTGCCATCGAATTTAACATAATCTAACAAAACAAAAGAGAATAAAACCTAACCCAAAAAAACAGCGGAAATGATGTAGGACCTCAAAACTGGACCATAGGGAATCAACCATGGCTGCAACCCTCAGAAGGAGCTTCCCCCCTGGATGCCACACTCTGTACCGCTATCCTCTGAACCTGTGATCAGACCATTGGCTCTAGACCTACGATGTTAGTGAAACACCAGAGCACCACAGGCGTCCAATTGCATTTCACCTCGATGGCTGGCGGAGAGAGAGTGTTAGTAACCCTTGCTTGCCAGCCCTTGCCCCAGAAGGCGCTGGGGTCCGGCCGTTCCCAGTCCAGCGATGGCCTGCACATGGCACTGGTTCCCAGACTGGGGTTGTTTGCTGGTGCGGCCATTATTCCCTCTCCCCTCAGTCGGCAAATGGCCTGTGTGTGTGTGTGTGTGTGTGTGTGTGTGTGTGTGTGAGAGAGAGAGAGAGAGAGAGTGTGTGACAGAGAGGAGCCAGTCCAGGGAGAGCCTTGTGCATGCTAGGCAAGTGCTCTACCATTGAGCTCTATACTCAGACTCAATTCATACCTTTTAAATATATTTTCTGAATACTTAAGCATGAATTTGTATATGTAGGAATTATTTTAAAATAAATGAGGTGGGAAGTGACCATAGTTAAGGGTAGGCACAAGGCAATTCATTCTACTCTTCACTTGTGTTTAACATTTTCCATAATAAAAAATTTTTCAAAAAATAACATTCAATACCATCTATGAGGTTTGTAAAACCATTTAAATGTCTCTTTGTAAAATCAAAAGCATTACCTTCAAATAAATAACACATGGGTTTCTTTTTATAAAAGAAAATTTTCTTTTCATAATCATTTTCTCTTCATAATCCATACTTCTGATTCTCTCTTTGCTGTTGGAAAAGAGCTATTAAAATTGTTACATGGTGTAAAAAGAAAGCAAGGGAAAGAATCACTTTAAATCACTTTATTGTGCCCAGAATGAATTATGTTTAACTATTTTTATTCTTCTCTCTCCAATCTGGCAGTTTTTTGGTTTTTTGAGGGAAATAGACAGGGTGGATACTGCCAATTTATTATTATATTATAGAATTACTACTAACTTTTTCTCCATTTTATCACAAGCCAGTCTGTCACTATGTACACAGAAATGTATGGAAAGCACCTAGTGATTATTTTCCATATTTCTGTTTATAATTTATTCTCTCTGGAGGTCAGTATACTGAAATTCCATCTAACTCATTGGAAAAACAGTCATTTTGTGTTTTAAGAGAAATAAATGCAATTCTTCATGTCACAACTAGTATGTGAAAATGATGATTTTTGATAGTCAAAATATTAATAAATTGACCACTACCATATAAGACTTGCTTAAGTATGCAGAGTGATTTATTATTCCAAAATTTAAAATTGTTAAAATTTGGGAAAGAAAATTTTAGAATAAAAACTATGAAGCACTATATTCATATTGGAAGAATCTGCAGGAAATGCACCTAAACGTTCAATAAATATCTGTACTTCACAGCCTTATGATAGGATTCATTACACAGATTTAAAGATAACAGTGTTGCAAACTATCCAGGCTAGGAGTTATGAAGACTTAAGTTCCTCTAATGCAGTAAATTTGGGAATGGAGTTTCCTGGCAAATTGAATATTGTGAAGAACAGAGAATTTTCATTCACTTCAAGCTCTTGTCTTCATTCCTCAGCTTCTGTCTCTCTCTCCTCCCTGCTGTGCCTCTTTTCAGTGCCTTCAGAGTTAAGTTTCTAAAAGACGATTCTGATCATCATTCCCTGGCTTCAGAAGCACCAGTGTCACAGCGTGGTTCAAGTGAAAGTCCAAATTGCCTTAGTGTAGCACCCACAGTCAGACTTCCACACTGATCTTCTCCCAGTTGTGAACTATAGCCCGGAGCACGCCAGACTCTTTGCTGATCCCAGGGAATGCTGTGCTTTTCTTCCACCTTTGTGGTTTTAAATGCTCTGTTCTTCCTGCTCAGGATGGTGTTTCTCCTCTTTCCCATCTCACCCTGTAAGACCCTGCCGAAAGATCACTCCTTTGAAGCCTCCCCAGTTCCTCCAGACAGGGCTAGTTATTCTTTCCTCTGTTTCACAGACATCTTCATTATTGTTATACTTTTTGCACTGCATTCTAAGCGTTTGGTGTTATCACCCCTTCTATTCATTCATTCATTTATGAGGTATTACTGAAAAATTATAGTATTCTAAAGCAGTGGTGGCAAACCTATGACATGCATGCCATGGTGGGCTGTTTGTTATCATCAAAAGCTCTAGAAGGTTCACTATCACTGCTGTAAACACTGCTTATTACTGGATTTAAAGTGGTAATAAAAGCAGTCATTGTCTCTCCCTTCTGTTATGGGAGGTCAGATAGGCATATGTAAAATGAAGAATGGCGAGACAAGTGTGATAGTGTATCCCTGTAGTCCCTCCTGAGGTGAGAGGATATAGAGTTTGAGATCAGCCTGGGCAACATAGTGCAATCCTGTTTCAGAAAAAAAAAGGGGGGGAGGAGGGGCAAAAAGATCTATACAGTTGCCATCATAGCATCTGCAAAGGTGGGATCCCTATTCAGTACCCTTTGTATGCTACCACCCCATCCCACCACATAGGGAGCCTCACACATAGGGAGCGACTCAGTAAGTTGTCACACTGAATGATGAACATATAATCACACCTGAAGCACTTGGATTGTTTTTAAATGGAACTATGTTAAAATAATTGTGTATCCACACAATTGTTAAGAAATAGTATAGGGATGTCTTGTACCATTTGCCTAACTTTTCCAAACAATAATATCTTATAGTACAGTATCACAATATTCTTAATATTTTGACTTTCAAAAATCATCATTGAATAGATGTTGCTATAGTTTCCCAATCTTGTATAGATTTTTTTTGTTCTTGTACTTTCATGTGTGTGTATTTAAGTCCTTGAAATTTTTCTTGTCTGTGGGTGTGCATCACCATAGTCAGGATTAATCCTATCACAAGACTGTATTGCCACACCTACTTCTCCCTTACCCCACCTTATCCTCAACCCCTGCAACCTCTAATCTGCTCACATCTCTAAAGTTTTGTCATTTCAAAGATGTGATACAAAAAGAAAAAAAAAAGATGTGATACAAATAGGAAAATATGGTATGTACCCTTTGGGAATTGGCTTTTTTTTTTTTTTCACTCAGTATAATTTTCTGGAAAATCATCCAAGTTATCATATGTATTAATAGTTACATATTTATATTGCTGAGCAATACTCCATGGTAGGGATACAGTTAATCATATATCCATTGGAGAACATCTGAGTTATTTCTACTTTTTGGCTATTGTGAATAAAAGTACTATGAACATTCATGCACAGGTTTTTATGCAAACACAGATTTCTAGTTCTCTGGGGAAAATACCCAGGAATGCAGTTGTTTGATCATATGGCAATTGCGTGTTTAGCTTTATAAGAAATTACCACAATGATTTCCAGAGTGGCTATACCATCTTAGCTGTAAAAGAATTTCTCTGTATCTTCTTCAGTATTTGGTGTTCTCACTATTTTATTTTAGCCATTTGATAGATTATTAATAATAGCTCATTGTAGTTTTAGTTTATAGCTCCCTAATGCTTACTGAGGTTGGACATCTTTTCACATGCTTATTGCCATTTGTGTATCTTCCTCAGTGAAATTACTGCTTGTCTTTTGCCTATTTTCTTTTTTTTTTTTAATGATATGTAAGGAGAAGCTTTCTCCTTCTTTCACAGACTTCTCTCCAGTTTTGTTTTTACTTTTAACATTGAAATGATATATAAATAAGGAGCCTGCTTCTGTAGTCCTGGCTTCCAAGGAGGCTGAGGTGAGAGGACTCTGAGTTCCAGAGTTTGAGGCCAGCCTGGACCACATCTGAGGTTCCAGCTTCTTCCAGTTATCTTGGTGGAAGACCTCCAGATGATATAGGGGAAAGAAACTCCCAACTTGCTATGCTAGATTGATTATTTTATCACTGTGTAACTCCAAAATGTCAAGTTCATGTTTTCTAAAATTGAGAAATGAATTTGAGGAACAATAGGTCAAGAATAAAAAGAATGTTAAGAGAGACAGAAGGGGTTGCCCTTCTACCTATTTTCTAATTGAATTTTTTGCTTCTATTTCCTATTGAGTTTTGCGGGATCTTAATATATTCTGCATACTAGTCCATAATATGGTTTGCAAAGGCGGGGCATCATGCTGTACATCATGCTCCTCAGTGCTGTAATCCTAGCACTGGGGAGGCTGAGGCAGGAAGATGGCTGCAAGTTCAAGGCCAGCCTGGGCTACATGGTAAGTTAAAAACCATGTATACAGGCCTTATATATGCTCATGTGTATGGAATATATATGGTTTGCAAATATTTTCTCTTGACTATAGCTTGTCTTTTCATCTTTTTAATGTATCTTCTGCAAAACAAAGGTTTTAAACTTTGATTAGGTACAGTTTACCAGGTTTTTTTCCCCCCCTTTAGTGGGATCATTCTTTTGGTGTTAAGTCTTAGCATTGCCTATTGGTGGATTCCAAAAATTTTGTCCCATTTTTTTCAAAACATTTTATAGTTTTATGTTTACATTTAAATCTGTACTTTAAGTTAATTTTTATAAGGTATGAGGTTATAAGATTTATGTTTTTGCTTATGAACTTCCCATGCTTCAGCAATGTTTCAAAAGTATGACCTACTTCCACTTGATGTACCTTCGTTAAATCTCAGTTGGACATATTTGTGTCTATTTTTGTATTCTTCTGTTTTATTGTTCTAGGTGTCTCACCCTAGAAGCACCAAACTATTGCAATTACTTATTGGGTAAAGTAATTCCTCATATTTATTCTTCCATCTCAAGACTGCTTAGCCTTTTTTAGTTTTTGCATGTCCATACAAAATTTTGGTTAAGCTTGCTTGCATTTGTGCACAGAACTTTTTGTGGGGATTTTGATAGGAATTACATAAAAACTATAACTCGATTAGAGGAAAATTGACAACTTTCTGTGTTGAGGCTTTTGATCTGCCCAACTATTAGTACATTCTTGGAGTTTTCTGTGTAGACAGTCATATTATCTACAAACAGGAATAGTTTTTTGTGTTACTTTCCTAACTTTATGTCTGTTCTTTATCTATTTTTTATTTTCCTTTTATTTATTATTTGTTGCTTTGTTTTTCCTGGTTACTGTGGCTAGAATTCCCAGCACAGCATTGAACAGAAAAGTCAAGAGCAGACACCCTTGTCTTTTCTTGCTCTGGGGAAAAGTATCAGTTTCTCACCATTGATTATTATGATTATAATATTAAGTATATTTTATCACTTTTTTTTGTAGATGCTCTTTTCAAGTTGAAGTAATTTCCTCTCTTCCACTTACCAAGAGTTTGTGTGGGGATTTTTGTTTTTTAATCAGAAATGGATGTTTGATTTAGCTTTTTCTATGTCCGTTCTGTTGATGAGGTGGATTACATTGATTGGTTTTTTCAAATGTTGACTCACCCTTGCATACCCTAAATAAATTCTTGATTGTGGCCTGCAATCTTTTTATATAGCGTTTAGGTCTAATTTGCTGGTATTTGGAAGGTTTTATTTTGTTTTGTTTTGTTTTGTGTTTTGAAGTATTATACATTGAACTATGACCTCTTATATGCCAAGAACATACTCTAGCATATAAGATACATCCCCAACTCAGCATTTATTGAGGACTTTTGTGAATAAATTCATGAGAGATATTAGCCTATAGTTTTCTGACTATGTTTGTCAGGTTTTGGTTTCATGACGATACTGGCTTCATTACATGTTCCCTCTTCCTCTATTTTCTCAGAGGTTATGTAGAACTGGTTTTAATTTTCTTGGTAAATATTTGGTAAGATTTCTCAAAAGAGCCAGCTGGACATGCAGATTTCAGGAGCCTTTTCATTACAAACTCATAATACATAGTACTTTTAGATAAATTAATCCGTTTCTTCTAAGTTGTCAAATGTGTGAGTTGTCAAAGTCGTTCATATGATTCCTTTATTATTCTTTTAATGGTTATAAAATCTTTAATGTTATTTCCTGTCTCATCTCTGCTTTTAGTGATTTATATCCTCTTATTTTATCTTCTCTTATTATGATAGGAATGCTTTATATAAGACTTATCTTTTTAACAGATGTTTAAGATTGTGCATTTTTTAAAAAATGTATAATGTACAGTAGATCCTTTAGAGCTTAGTCTTTTTTGTTTTGTTTTTTTGTCTTTCTGAGACAGGGTTTCCCTCACAGTCAGCACTATTTCATCATGTACAAGTTTTTTACTCATTCTCTCCCATCGCTGTGTTTTATGGTAACTGGTTTAAAATCTTTGTCAGGCAGCTCCAATATCTGATTCACCTTAGTATTGGTATCAATTGAATGTTTTTTCACATTCAAATTGTATTTTTCCTGGTTCTCAGCATGACAAGTGATTTTATTATTGTTATTATATTCTAGACATTGTGAATATTATGTTTGCTACATTGCACCTATTTAAGTCTTCTATTTTAATAGGCAGTTGCCCTGTTTTATATTTAATATGTAGGCTCTGTCTTACTTTTGTGGGTGGTATGCTTAATGACAATTCAGTGTTTGAGTCTTCTTTTCAATGCTATTTCATTCTTCTTTATTCCTCTGCTCCCCTGGGTTCCTGCCAAGTGGATGGCACTTTCGTGGTCCTCCTTGGACTTCCCATTGAGATTAGGTAAAGGATGTGAGATTCTGGTTGTTCTATAAATTGAATAAGCAGCCAGGCATAGTGGTGCAGGTCTCTGATCTCAGCACTTAGGAAGCTGAGGCAGGAAGATCACTGTGAGTTTGAGGCCAACCGAGGCTATAAAGTGAGTTCCAGGCCAGCCTGAACTATATATAGTAAAACCCTGTTTCAAAAACAACAAAATAGAGTTTCTGTTTTTGTTTTTTTGGATTTTCTTTTCTATAAACAGCATAGAAAATGGTTTACCAAACACATTTTTCTTCCCCTAAGATTTCCCCAATTTTCATTATAACAAACCTGGGGTTCCTCAAGCCTCTCAATTCTTCAAGTTGAGCAGGAGAAGCTGGCCAGGATTGCAGGTCTCCTTGGAAGTCTGAGGTGCTCCAGGCCCCTCCCAATGTGAACTTCTGGGCTCATTTTTCATGTCTACCACAGAATTGGAGCGTCAGTTGAATTTGTGATGGTTATGTAATAAAAATCTGTAAATCTGTAATATTCATGTAGTAGTTACCTCAGTTTTCTAAAAGTAGAGTTCAATTTTTTAAAGTCATATTTTACAGATTTTCTGGCAATATAGAATCATTCAAGTGAAAAATTTAGTATACTTTTGCATGATTTCAAATGGTTAGTTTAAGTATAGGGACTATTTAAGTTGATTACATGATCTAATTCTACCATCTACCCACACCCATTGTGTAAGAGACCATGCTTATGTCCCCCTACACTTGCATTTCTGTTTTTGGAAAATTGTATCATCTACCAGTTAGGGGTGGACTATTGACCTATGACACAGCACAGCAACATACTAGCTTTTGTGCATCTTGAGAAAGAATGCACCCCCAAAAGAAAGCTTATATTCACTTATTTTGATCTAGCTCCAATCTTTTTTTTTTTTTTTTCCTGGCTCCAATCTTATACTAAAAAAGAAATAGATTAAACTTAGGAACCACTGAGATGTTTTCCGTAGTGGTACTTAAAAAAAAAAAAAAAACTCTAGAGATTGATTCCTAGAGTGTTTACACTGAACTGTTTCTCCAGCTCTTCTCTTAAAAAATTTTTTTATATCAAAACAGAATTTCATTAAGTTGCCCACACTGGCTTTTGACTTGTAGTCCTACTGCCTCAACTCCCAGAGTGCTATGATTACCGGTATAAACCATCATGCCTGGCTCTAACTTTTTTAAAAATGAAATGAGAGAATCCTACACAATCAGCTTATTAATAAAAAGAATAGAATGAGAGCCAGGTATTTAGCTCAGTGGTTTAAGCGCCTGCCTGGCAAACATAAGGTCATGAGTCCGATCCCCGGTACCAAAAACAAAAAAAAAAAGAATAGAATGAGAGAAAAGTATTTGAGAAAAGATAACTTTGTTTATAACCAAAGTATGAAAAAATAGTCATAAAATGGATAGTGAAGGCCAGATAATGGGTGTGGGTGGATAATAAGAAAAAAGTATGAAGAAATACTGTCTGTGGTTCTTAAGAAATAAATAATGTAAACGCTAAAAATTTTTCTCAATTGTCTCCTATTCATAGATTCACAAATATTAAAAATTCATTTATTTGTAATGTGATAATCTTGCTTTACTTTCATAGATTTCAAGATGCTTTTTCTTACACATTATCTTTTATAGCAGTTTATAGCCCATTTTTACATGCATTTTTAAAACTGTAGTTCTCAAGATTTCCATAATATTATCAGGTAATATTATCCTCATTTTACAGGAAATGATAAGCCCAAAGTCACAGGGCTGGCACAGCCAAGGGTATAGTCAGAACCTAGCTCTTGACTTCCTAATTCAGCAGGGTACAATTTTCTGGAATTCTGTGCTATCTACTTCTGACCTTCATTCCCTCTCTACATTAACTCCATAATCAAAGGTTCCATGTAATTCTTCACTCTAAAGGAAATGGAATTGAATTCCAAGTTTCATTCATATTAATAATTACTCTTTAAAAAACATGAATCATATGTCATGTGTTGATCAAGAATCCCCTGGGTTCCCCCTCCCCCCATAAAACTTGAGGCTACAGGCCTTTATAAACCATATGTAGACCGTTGCATTATTTTTGTTTTTCTCTTGGCTGTTTTGGTAGGTGGCAGTTAAGTGTAGATGATATCAATTCCATATTCTTCTTTTTCATACCAAAGGAAACAGATGTCTCATTTTCAAAATGTTTATGGCTGTTTCAGTCTTAAGAACCTCACAAAGATAAATGGGAACTGTCAAACGGAAGGATCAAGGATCGCAGTTCAACAAGACTGCCTTCCGCATCTTTCACCCCTCTCTACTTTCATCTTCCCCTTTTATCATTTTGTCTTTTTCTGTTTTCTCCTTCCCTCTTTTCTTTTTTTAAAAATTTCTTCCATACTACCAACCAACCCCATTTAAAGTTTGATTAGTAACTGTCTTCTTTTGTAATTCGAAGGACCTGCCTTAAGGTCTACTTCCTCTTTGTGATAGTTTCCTCTTTGCCCAGCTGCCCAGTCTGCCTATACTGCACACTTACACCACACCCCAGCCATCTAGAGGGTGCTGGGGTCTGAGTGGTTTCAGTCCAAAATCTGCACACCACCTGAAAAGGCACAAAACTGCTTTAGCATTAAAAAAAAATTATTATTTTTAATAGATAAATAAAAACATAAAAATTTTATTAATGAGGCACCATGTCCTAGGCATATTTCTAGATTCATTTCAAAGTGGGCCTTTTTTTCTACCACATTAGTCACATACATTAACATGTATAAAAACATGTATAGCTCCTCTTTGTAGGCAAAAGGCGATAAAGACATTTTCAACATTGCAAAACCCTGTGAAACAATTTTATTCAGACTTGAATATAATCTTTATGTTTCTGATCTGTCATTTTGACTTTTTATGGTAAAATCATGTTTTGTTTCTCAGCCTCTAGATGGAAATAATTGTTGGAGAAAAAAACACAGGAGCAGGTATAGTGCACATAGCTTTAATCCCAGCACTCTGGGAGGCTGAGGCATCAGGATTACAAATTCAAGACTACCTCTTCATTTTAGGGATTCAGCAAGACCCTGTCTCAAAATAAAAAATAAAAAGGGCTGAGGATGTAGGTTGGTGTGAAGTCCTTAGATTCAATCTCCAGTACAGCCAAAAGAGAGACAGACAGACAGACAGACAGGAAATGAGAGTTCAGGTTTTTACTTTAGAACTGTTGTCATTTTGTAGAAAGCACACACCATTGAATACCTGCCACACTTTTCTCCTGAAATATAAAAGTTTTCCAGATATTTTTCTTTATTGTTTGTTGTTGTCGTTTTGAGACAGGGTCTCCCTATGTAATTCAGGCTGGCCTTGAACTCATTATGTAGCCTGTACTGACCTGGAGGTCACAGTGATCCTCCTGCCTCAGCATCCTGAGTTGTAGGATTACCAGCATGTGCTAAATTGTTGACTCAAGAGCCCTGACTTACTGGCAGTGACTGTCCTCCTTCTGTCATTATGAGTAATAAAGACAAATAGCTAACGTTCTGCTTTATATTTCTGACCATCTGTATATCTGAGTTCTATTGCTAAGTCATGGCAGAAGCAATACTATGTAAACATTTATGCAAATCTTTTTTATTTCTTTTTATGGCTGAAGATGAAATTGACTAGCCTTGCACATGCTAGTCAATAATTCTGTCACTGAGTTAAATTCTCATTCTTGATACAAATTTTTCCTGTTTTTGCTAGTGTCACCTCAGAGCACTCATGAATCTGTATATGAAATACCAAAAATTAAGGGAATATTTGTGTTCCCATGTTCATTTGTTTTAATACTGCTCTGCAGTGTATGCAGTAGTTCATTAGTGTGTGTGTGCGTGTGTGTGTGTGTGTGTGTGTGTGTGTGTGTCTGTGCGCACGCGCGATAGGATCTCACAATGTATTTCAGGCTGCCCTTAAATGCACTATGTAGTCCAGGCTGGCCTCTAATTCATGGTGATCCTCCTGCCATAGCCTCCTAAATGCTGGAATTACAGGCATGCGCCACCACATCTGACAGCTTTGCAGTAGCTGAATGTTACTTCTCATTTTAAAGGGCCTACCCTGCTAGAGTAAGCCTAAATCATTGAAAATAACAAGATTTGTATGTTTTTTATTTTTGATATATTTATTTTTTGAGATGAGTGCTAGCTGTGTTGCCCAGGTTGGCTTCAGTCTCAGAGTCCTCCTGCCCCAGCTTCCCTACTAGTTGGGATTATAGGCACACACCACTATGCCTAGCTCATGCTCTATGTCTTGATGCAAAATGTTATTCCTCCGTCCTTTATGAATATGTAACATACTGAAAATGACTCATGGTATAGAATATATGTACTCTTTTTGCTCATTATGTTTCTAGCAAATGTTTATCATTATTTTAAACAAATTATTTTCCCTTTTTTTTCTTCTCTTTTTATCACTTAGTTATATTCTGAAACAATTTTGTTTTTATGTTTTACTAAATTTTAAATTTAGGAATCTATTTGGACTGCTTTGGAATTCAGATCTCAGGACTTAGAACCCTGATGTGTCTGTTGATTCTGTAGAAAATAATCCAAATTCCATTAAACAAATCATCATTCCTATTAGAAGAGGTACCACATCATTTCTTTCAGAAAGCATCATGGTGTTTAAAGTAAATTTCAAGGTCCAGCTGGGTGTGGTGCCCTATGCCTGTAATCCCAGTACTCAAGAGGCTGAAGCAGGAAGATTTCTGTGAGTTCAAGGCTGACCTGGGCTACATAGGGAGTTCGGGGCCAGCCTGAACTACATACTGAGATCCTGTCTTCAAATGAATGAATGAATGAAAGAAAGGGAAGGGAAGGGAAGGGAAGGGACGGGACGGGACGGGACGGGACGGGACGGGACGGGACGGGACGGGACGGGACGGGAAAGGAAAGGAAAGGAAAGGAAAGGAAAGGAAAGGAAAGGAAAGGAAAGGAAAGGAAAGGAAATTCAGGGTCCAAATACCTATATTCTATTATCCAGTCCCTCATTGTGTTTATTGGCTGTAGACTATGTTCCCAGGCCTTTGCATTCAAATACTTTTTGGTTTCTCTGGGACTCTGTTACCTCCTCTCTCCAGAGAGTGGGCTAAACCCTGTCTATGCTCCTCTGCTCTCTCACTGCCTATATTTCAGGCCTGCTTTCTCACTAGTTATAATCTCTTAGAGGATAGACTTTAACATGTTAATGATCGTATCTTTGCTACTTGGCATGAAGCTTGGCGCATACTAGATATTAAATAAGTATTTGCAGAAGGAATGGATAAAATTACAGAAAAGTTACTTAATTTCATGTTTATTTCAAATTGAAAAACCATTATAAATCTATTATGCCAAAATATCCACTTGTTATCCTAACACTAAACTTCTTTATACAAGTGGAAGGTTTCAGTTATCTGGTTACATTTTAAAGTTTGAGTCTGGCAAAATAGATTCTTTAGTAAGAGACTTCCTGTTCCCCTCAGGGAGAAAAATTGTACTTCATCTACTCAGAGGAAATAATGAGCATATGTTATTAACGTGAATTTCTAAAAGAATTGGACATTGTTTAATTTTTTAAATATTAAGACACAGAGTTTTCTTTATTGTAACTGTAGAGGCTGAACTTGAGTGAGGGTTAGGGTCCTGTGCCCCATCCCTGTATTAGTAGGGTCAAAACATGACATAATTACACGTATGTTTCTTCTGTAAACTGCAAGCTCCCTGAAAGCAGAATTTGGCTCTATGATGTTTCTGTTTGCTGCTTGCCACAAACTGGCTATTTTAGGAACTCAATTAAGTGTACTGATTGAATTCCTGAAAGAAGATATATTATAATGGAAATCTTCTTTCTGCACAAGAACCAAGGGTAGTCAAATGCATACAGGGCCAATTTAAGTTGCTGTCTAAGCATAACATGCTTTCTGAAAACAAGGAAACATCCTTGAGATTAGGAAAATCATGATTTTGGGATACATTTTATGGAATACTGTTGCTTGTTCCATCAAAATGAGTCTAAAATGAATCCACAGAGAGCAAATAGACTTTTCAAATTTTATCTGGCAAAAGGAATTGAGAAAGATAGTGTTGTGGCCTCTAAGTACATTCAGGAAGACATAAAATGGAAAATCTAAATACCAATAATCCTGAGGCCTATTTGTGAGCATTATTTTTTAGGATTTTTATAGAAGTTCCTCTTCTGCCAAAAAGGAAACTTGAGTTGAGAACCAGTCTCCACGGACTTGATATTGAACATACTTAACTCTGTTCAACATTGATTTCAGTTTTTTTGGCAGACGATCAAAATAGCTTACACATAGCATTTACGTGAATGTTTGAACATTTCTCTTCACTATTATTATTTCTCAACACATGTAAATGCTTTTCTTTGAAAGTGACACATGGTTACCTTATATAAGCAAGTGGTTCAAACTTGTTTAGATTTTAGCTTTCATGCCATGATTAGAAAGTTAAGAAATTAAACTTTCTCTTCTCCTGGTTCTTAACCTTTTCTGAGCCACAGCTTCTTTATCTGTAAAATTGGGATAATAGAGCCTACATCCTAAGATTCTTATGGGAATTAATCAATGGACTGTACATAAAACCTACAACACAAAATAACTATGCTGTAGCATATCTGATGGGATAGGGTGGAGTCAGCAATGGTTTTTATGATTAAAAACAGATGTAGGGATTGAGTTAGGTATTTTGCTGACTTGTTTGTTTTTTATCACTATGATTCCAAATTAGTCCATATATGTCTTTTAAATAAGTACAATTAGGAGCTATGGTGATACTTGCTTGTAATCCCAGCACTTCTAAGGCTAAAGCAGGAAGTTTGCCATGAGTTCAAGAACGACCTACATAGAGAGATCCTGTTTTAAAGAACCTGAGAAGAAAAAGAAAGAGAAATACTATTAGAGAATATGTTACAATAATCACATATTTATTTAAACTGGTAGGTGAAGATATTTGTCAGCAAGGTTCAAATCAGTATAGTGTCACTTCATTTGTGTAATAAAAGGGAGATAATCATCATATATATTGACAAATTTTTTAACAAATATACAGTTGTTTCTTAGGAGTAATTACCATTGAGGATTGGTAATGGAAAGACCAAATGGAAAGAGAAATTTTTCTACACCTCATTATGCTGCTGGAATATTGCTGAACATGTATAACTTTTAAAACAAAAAACCAAAGGCCACTGAATGTTTTAGCAACAATTGGTATAAGGAAGATTTTAAGTAGAGCTAGGTAACTGCCTAATGTGCTGAGGAAGTCCAAGAATAAAGTTTATTTTTAATCATTACTAACAAGACTTATATTCATGATTATAAAAATAAAGAAATATAGAGAAGTTGTGGTTAAAATTGTAATTCATTAATCCAAAGTAACTGACACAATGCTGGATACCTTAAAATGTATCCTTGATAGTTTTTAATTTGGTGTAGAGCCAGCCTTATATCCATGGACTCCAAATCTATAGATTCAGTTTGTTTTGTTTTGTTCATTGTTTTTTGAGACAAGGCCTCAAGATGCAGTTGAGGCTGCCTTGAACTCACTGTGTAGTTCCTGCTGGCCTCAGACTTGCTCTGATCCTCCTCCTTCAGCCTCCTGAGTGCTGAGACTACAGATGTGGGTGACCATAACCAGAAAAATCTAAATTCAATCAGCCGTGGATCTAAACATTTCAAATCTTACCGATATGGAGGGCCAACTGTAAAGGATTTGAACGGCCACAGATATTGGTATCACTGAGAGGTCATTGAGCCAATCCCTGCAGACACCAAGGGACTACCACAATTTTCTTACTATAAACGATTGAAATAACACAGAAAGTGAAATTCCTCTGGAATTACATCACCAGCAAAGTTTGTTTATTGCTAGTGCTTTGGTTTATTTTCTTCGTGAATCTCTCCTTATCGAAATACATAACCCAACATGAGTTATATGCAGGGGTTCGTTCGTTCTTTCTTTCTTTCTTTCTTTCTTTCTTTCTTTCTTTCTTTCTTTCTTTTTCTTTCTGGCAAGGAGCTAGGTTTTGAACCCACAGCTTTGCTCATGCTAAGTATGTACTGTACTCTACCATTGAGCTAGCTTCACCTTAGCCCCTATATCATTTCTTAAATAAAAATGCACTTTCATTATTTGCATTGTTCTGCAACATGCTTTTTTAC
The DNA here is from genome assembly GCA_004027455.1 of Hydrochoerus hydrochaeris. NCBI lineage: Eukaryota > Metazoa > Chordata > Mammalia > Rodentia > Hydrochaeridae > Hydrochoerus > Hydrochoerus hydrochaeris. The sequence goes on from PVLA01006308.1 coordinate 102,480, forward strand.
TTAACACATTAGTATAAGATCATCACATGTGGGGCAACCTGCTCGGGACCCCCTTCTGTCTCTTTTTAGACAGAGGCTTTCTTTCTCTCAATAAATATATTCTACTCTTAAAACAAACAAAAAAAAAGATCATCACATGTATACTTATTCATTTTAACTTCTAAACTCTTGTTCCATAATTTAATTGATCTTTTTGAGAATTAAAGATTCTTTGTATTACCTTGCTAAATTGAACATTCCTGTACACGTTTTATAATAATAATAATAAAAACAATTATTCCATGCTTCACAACTCTACTTCCATTCCCAATTCCTCCTGCTTTATCAGTGGCAATCACTTTTAAATTCTGTAGATATTTTCTTCCCCACCTCCATATTTCAAAATAGCATTAAAATCTAATATTTCCATTTTAGGCAAAATGTGAAAAATATAGCTTTGTCACATACACATCACACATTTCACTGCCATCTTTCAGTAATAGGTATGTCATAATTTTTCATTAGTTTAGCACACAGTGCTTCCATTATTACAATATTTATGTTATTCACTGCTGTGATTTTTAGTGAACTATAATTAAATTCGCCTTTTTTTTTTTTGTCTTTTTGAGACAGGGTCTCACTATGCATTTCAGGCTGACCTTGAGTTCACTGTATAGCCCAGGCTGGCCTTGAGCTCATTGTATAGCCCAGGCTGGTCTTGAACTCATAACAATCCTCCTGCCCCAGCCTCCTGAGTACTGTGATTACAGGCATGCGCCACCACACCCAGCTTTTTGCCTTCTTTATATAGCATTTTGTTTTCCCTGGAGTAAATGATTGCTTCTTTTCCTTTATTTATTTGTATAATTCTGATAAAAATTATAAATATTTCTCAATGTATTCATAACTATCAAGTAATCTATCAATTTAATCTTTTTCTCAAAACCTCCCCATGGAATTCCTGCATCTCCTTACTGCAAACCATAGTGAGATACTATGTCACATACACAAGCCTACATGCAAGTGCATACCACTTTGTAAATAAAATGGGATTTTATCATATGTACTGTCCTGCAATGTGCTTTTTCCACTTACTATGCTTTACAAGATCAGAACATATATACTTATTCTTAGCCACAGAACTGTTATTCTGTGGGCCTCTGTGGCACAGTTACCCTGATCATTTCCCTTCAACGTCATCCTGGAGATTTACATTTTTGTGCAGGAAAATTAATAAATATTTATTTGAGTTTCTGCATTTTGTGTCATGAAATCTGGGATTATAAAAATATTCACCCACATTTGTATGGTTTAAATGGTTTTAATTTTCCAGTGTAAAAAAGTAAGTATATTGGTATAAAGAATGGCTATAGTAGCTTCCTCTTTTTATCTGTACTTCAATGAGTAGCCACCTGTCCTTATTTCATTTTGTTGAATAAGTAACTCATCTTACACTGATTTGAAATGCAGTCTATATCATATATTAAATATCCATCAGTATTTGGTTTTGTTCTTAAGCACACACATACCCCCACCACCACCATTTTATTTCATTTCTCTTTCTGGTTATTCCAGCTCCAGATCTCAGTAGTTGATTTTTTACCAGACTATGGGTATTTGTTCTTCTGTATCAGGAGACAGAAAGCTATAACTTATAGATCAGATCTGTTCTGCTACCTGTTTTATATAATCTAGAAGCTAAATATGATATTTTTTAATGGTTGGAAGGAAAATCAGAAAAATAATATTGACATAGAAAAATTATATTAAATTCAAACTTCAGTGGAGATATATAAAGCTTTATTGGAATATGTATTTATTCATATGTGTTATCTATGGCTGCTTTAATACTGTAAGATAGTTGAATGATTACATCAGAGACTGTGTAAACCACAAAGCCTAAAATAGTACAGAAAAAACTTGTGGACCCCTATTCTAGATCAAATTCTAAGCAGTTTAAAAGGAATTCTGTTGGAGTTTCATGAATAAGGAAAATCATCTTTTCAATATTGAATCATCTTAGAACAAAATATGCCTTTCATTTATTCAAAGTTTTTATATGATAGTAGCATTTTATTTTCTTCCATCTAGTTCCTATATAGTAATTTTATCATGTTTGTTTCTGGATTTTTTAGGTCAGTTATTATTAATGCAGTTATTGGATTTTTCTTGTCCCCTACTTTCTTTATATGTAATATATTATTTTTAAAAATAAAGTATATTCATAAAAATAGTAGAGAAATGCCATAAGGTAATGCATGATGAAATGAACAGCGACTTTGAAGAAAAAGAGACACTATGGCACCCAATGCTGATTCTGTAGCATCATGCTGTGAAATCCAGCAATACTATTATTCTTTGTTCACAATGATTTTAGAGACATTATGGCAGCCCTTGTTGATTTCCCTATTGTCTGGTTTTGAAGGCCTAAAATGCCTTCATCATTCTGTTCCGATCAGTTTAATACTATTTTGTTTTGTATGAATTTATTGTGTGTGAAGATATGGACAACTATTTAGAAGAAAACAAGAGACAATATGATAGACAGTGATGATCTCCTGTTGTCTTGCTTTGAAATCTGTGTCTCTTACATTGTTTTCTTCTGATCTGCTTTGTTCTGTTTTGTTGTTTAGTTTTACCCTCTTTAAAATAAAATTAAAAAAAAAGAAATGTCATAAGGACTGTTACCATCTCAGATGGGTAAATAAAATAGTAAAGAAAATGGAAATTAAATACTTGGCAAAAATATAAGTAATGGTAGAAAAATTATTTCCTTGGAATCTTAGATTATCATTTTTTGAGATTTGTTTTCTGGTTACTGTGTATACATTTTAATTATAGGCCAAAGGCAAAATGACTGACTTTTTTGTTTCAAATTATTATTTTTTATTTAAAATATATTCACAATAAAATTTTAAACAGTATAATAATACACAGTATGAGAAGTATACAACCCCAATCAAATAAAAGTTGTGAATCATATCAACCTAAGCTCAACGTATAGCCACTGTAAGAGTTTAGGCATATTGTGGATTTTTCCTTTATCTTTCCTAACTTTGTTCATATTATTAGTGTCATTAAAATGTAATCACATTATGCATATTACTTAGCATATTACATTTTCATGTTACTTAATACTTTAGTAGGATATCCTATCAATCTGCTTCTGATTGTACTAGTTACACAATAATCAAGTGTGTAATTGTTCTGATTTCTTTTTGATGGACATTTGGGTTGTTTCCAGATGTTTTCTATTACAAACTATGCTGTAATTACCATTATAAATAGTGGCATGATTCATTTTCAACTCATCTACTTTGACTCTAATGTATTCCAGCTTAAGGATCCACTTTTTTCCCAAGCAATGTGAAAATCCCTTTCTTTTGTTTAAATGGCATTGTTTAAGCAGTTGCTGTTATAAAGCAAAATGCTAACCAGAAGTTTTGTTATTGTTGTTGTTTCTTTAGTAATAAAACAACATTGGTCTCAGTGAGCTTACAACCTAGTGTAGTAGCCAGGTATACTTAACCAATCATAATATTATTGATTATATTTGTAAAAGGTTGGTCATGCCAATAGCTGTTAAACTTACTTGCCTTGGGCTTCCAACAAATTATAGGGAGATGGATTGATTATCAACCATGTGAAGCAAAGTATGTTTGAAACAGTAGCAAAATGCTATTTTATTGGTAGGCTTATGCCCATGAAGATCTCTGATTTGCTAGACAAAAAATACATGTTTTAACAATGAGAACAGATGAAAAGATGTAATATCCTGCCAGGTATTTTGGAAATACCAGTATGCTTTTTGGTTTCATTGTTCATGTGCTGACAACATCAGCTTCAAGAAATGATGACAGATCTAGGGATGCAGGTCGATGGTAGAGCACCGGCCTAGTATCATGCACAAGACCCTGGGTTCAATCCCTCGCACCACACCAAAAAAAGAAAAAAGAAAATTAAGTTATATAAACCTATTCTTAAAAGATGAATAAGCTGGGGATTTAGCTTAGCGGCATAAGTGTCTGCCTGGTAAGTGCGAGGTCATGAGTTTATAAGATTACTAGATTTCACTATACCTGTTATCCTGTATTTCACTAGATGCAATTAAAAGAGATTACACAGAGTTCATCATTAGTAGAAAAATGTTAAAGATTTATCAGTAATGTAAAATGTAAGTTACAGTACTCTTCAGTGTCTATTTTATACCTTTTGGCACTTCAGTTTCACTTATAGAATTTGTCATAAAGAAATGCTGTAGTTATGAGTATATTACCACTATCCACAGAACTTTCCCATCATCTCAACCAGAATCACGGTACCCATTAAGAATTAATACCCCATCTGCTCCTGTTTGCCAAGCCTTGGCTCATCTCTTACTCTTGTTGTCTATAAATTTGCCTATTTTAAAATTTTTATGTGACTAGAATCATGTAATATTTGTATATTTGTGTCTGAATTATTCACTCCACATTATGTTTTCAAGGTGCAGTCATATTTATCTATCAGAACTTAATTCCCTTTCATGACTTAATAATATTCCATTGCATGTATATTCCTTATTCTGGTCATTCACATTTCTGATGATGGACACTTAAGTTGTTTTCTTCTTTTAGCTATTGTGAATACTACTGATTTGATCAGTAGCAGATAAGTATCTTTTTGAGTCCTTTCTCAGTTCCTTTTGTTTTATAACTGGGAGTAGAATTGCTGGGTCATAGGTAGTTTTGTGTTTAACATTTCCAGGAACTGCAAAATTGTTTTCCAAAGAGGCTGCACCATTTCACACTCTCAAATGATGTACAGTGTCCTGATGTCTCCATGTCCTCCCCAACACTTATTTTCTGATATTTTGGTGATAACCATCTTAATGCTTGTGAAGTGGTATCTCATTGCAGTTTTGCATTTTTCTAATAATTAATGGTACTGGGCATTTTTTTTCATGTGCTTATTAGCCATTTGTGCATCTTTTTTTTTTTTTAAGAAATGTCAGTTCAAATCCTTTGCTCAAAGGTTGAGTTACTTGTCTTTTAGTTGAGTTGGAAAAGTTCTTTTTTTGGGTTGGCTGTTTGTTTTTTGGTCTTTTGAGATAGGGTTTCACTGTGGACTCATACTGGCCTTGAACTCACTTTTTAGCCCAGGCCGGCCTCAAACTCACAGTGATCCTCTCGTCTCAGCCTCCCAAGTGCTGGGATTCCAGGCTGTGCCATCATGCCCAACTGAAAATTCTTTGTGTGTTCTGAATATTAAATCCTTACCAGATACATGAATTAAAAATATTTTCTTTCTTTAGAGTGTCTTTTGCTGAAGATAAATTTTTAATTTTAGTAATGTCCAGTTAGTCTTTCCTTTGTTGCTTTTGCTTTCGGTGTTATTTTTCATTATTGTTTTTATTATTGTTTTTTAATGGAGAGGGTAATTGAAAATAAAAAATTGTATATATTTATATATTATATATATTTATACTACACATTTTGATATATGTATGTTACTGGATATTTAAATCAAACTAATTAGCATATCTTTCACCTGATTTCAACTGAAATTTTTTGTCCTTTGATATATATCATTTCCTCATCACCACTGCCCCAAGCTTGGTAACCAGCATTCTACTCTGCTTCTATGAGTTTGGTTTTTTTACATTCCATATATAAGTGAGATCACAGTTGTTATCTATCTGCCTTATTTCACTTGGCATAAGGTCCTTTATGTTCCTCTGTGTTGTTGCAAATGACAGGTTTCCTTCCCCCTACCCCAGACAGATAACATTGCAATGTGTATAAATGCCACTTTTTAAAAAGTTCATTGTTGAACACTTTGGTTGAAACTATACTGATAGAAGTGGAATTGCTAGGTCATATTTGTTCTAATTTTAATTTTTGAGGAAATTCCACAGTTTTCCATAAGGAATGTACTAAGTCACATTTCCACTGTCAAAGTACAAGAGTTCCCTTTTTCCATATCCTTACTGTAAATTATCTTTTGTCTTTTTGATAAAAGCTATTTTTATAGAAGTTAAGTAGTTTGATTCAGGACAGTGGGCGATTCCTTGAGGGTATCCACAAAAGAGTAAGATCTTTTACTTCCACCTATAAAAATGAAACACTTTGTTTTGAGAAGAGAGCCCCAGAGCACCAGTGCTCAGAAGAATTGTTGCTTAGAGTGTTGATTCCCTCGGTTCATAGTTTTCAGCCATCCAGACACTCAGTACTCATGCAGCCGCAATTTAAGGGGGTACTGCTCAATTTGGTGGCAGACCTTGGCATCATCTACATGATGGTGGATTTGCAGGCATGTTCTGTGGGGTTAGGAAAGCTTCTACTTAGATTTCAGAAGGAGGCAATGGGGACCAGGAATTGTGCCCCTGAGAAGGCAGTGCATGTGGCTATGGAAGTGAAGCTAAAAATGTAGTGGGGACTCCAGAAATTTGGAAGAACCAGATACATGGAATGTCTGAGGAAGTTGTAAGGAATGAGCAAAGCCAGCCGAAGAGAGAACCTATGAGTGCTACAACTAGCAGCAGCAGTACCAGAGGGGTGGGACCACCCAAGACTTTTGGAGTTCATGTCTTATTGTTATGACTTGCCTCTGGTGTTGGACATGGAGTTACAGGATTTAATGTTTACCCTGCTGGATTTCTAGCTTTTTTTTTTTTTAATCCCATTGGTGTCTATCTCCCTATTCCTCCCTTCTAAAATGGGACTGTTTATTTACCCAGTGGCATCATATGTCAACAGCAGTTATTTTGATTTACGGGGGCTAATAGCTAAGAGTTTGCCATATGTCTCAAGAGATTTTTAACTTGGTCTGTTCAACAGTAGTGAAACTGTTAGCACTTTGGCAACTCTTAGAAAGGGATTTGCATAAAGGGATGTTCACAAGTCTTTTGGGGCCAAAGATAAAAGGTTGTGATTTGTATCTAGATTTGTGATCATAGGTGTAGCTTTGGGGGAAATGTTTGGATTATAGGGGTAGTATGGCTGACTTGCTATTGGGAAGTAGAGTCTGATGGGAAGGGGCAGGTCACTGGGGGTGTGACCTGCAATGTTTAATCTCCCTTTCTGGTTGCTCCCTTGACTCTCTCCTTTGTAATGCCTTTATGCCATGCCATCTTTCCTTGGAACCAGCTGATTGTGAACTTAGACCTCTACAAACTATGATGAGCCAAAATCAACCTCTCTTTTAAGTTACAGATATTGGGTGTTATGCCTCAACAATGGAGAAAGCAACTAGGACAAGAATATTAAGTCTTCTAGTACTTGAACACAGGATGTCTATGTATTTAGATAATTTTAGCTATATCATGTGATTTTCAATTCTACAAGTCTTTTTTTTTGGGGGGGTGCTAGGACCTCATATGCTACGTACATGCTCTTCCACTGAGGTACATACCCAGGCCTCATTGTACAAGTCTTTATGCCTCCTTAGTTAAATTTATTCCTAAAGATTTTATTATTTTTAATGTATTATAAATGTGTTGTTTTCATAATTCCTTTTTAAGGTTGTTCATTGCTAGTATGTAGAAATGCAATTGATTTATATATTGATTTTATGCCATGCAACTTTGCTAAATTCATTTATAAGCTCAAGCACGTGTGTGTGTTGCTGTTTTATTTTGCTTTTTTTGGTACCAGCAATCAAACTCAGGACCTCACACTTGCCAAGCAGGCAGTGTGCCACTGAGCTATATCCTTGGCTAGCTTTAGGATTTTTAGATATAAATAAGGTCATCAAGGCAGACTATTTAATCTGGTATCTTGTTCAGTCTGTTCTCTTTCAGTTATAAATTCTCTTTTGTGAAGCAAACTGACTTCTTTTGAAATATTACAAAATACTACAAATATGTCTATACCTTACGTTTATGAACTTATCTTTTAGAGTTAAGTTTTTAAAGGAATGCAACATTTATAATTGGAGTCTCCTTTGCACTTCCAAGTCTCATTCCTTTCCATTCACCCCTAATCCACTACTCTCCAGGAGGCAGTGTATACCCTTCCTTTTATTACTTGTGCTCTTTGCTATGTATTCATCTAAAAACAAGAGTTTCTGAGTTAAAATGTGCATAAATGTTCATATATGCTACATATAATTATTCAACTTGATTTTTCCTTCATTTTGTTTTGTGGTTTATATTTTTAAATTTAGATTGAGTTTATTGATTTACAATATGGCTTTATATCACGTGGTTATACTACAATTATCCTTTCCTCTATGGACAGATATTTAAGGTGTTTCTTTCCTTTTTATATTTCTTTGTTAGTTTATAACAAACTGGAGATTAAAACCAGGGCTTTTACACTTATGCAACATCACTGACCTTTTATAATTTTGAGAGTGTCCCACAAAATTTCCCAGACTGGACTCAAACTTGCAGTCTGTCTGCCTCAGACTCCTAGATTGCTGGGATTATTGCCATCCACCATCACATCCAACTGTGTTACTCTTTTTTTTTTTAACCATTACAAACAAGGCCTTAATTGAAATTGAAAGGCCTATGTGAAAGTCATATTGTGTATACATTCTCAACTTTATTATTTAATACTAAATTATGCTGATAAAGTAGTTGTGGTAATGTTTCCATTTACTTTATTTCTAACACATGATCTTCATAATGACTGAATAACACTGCTAAAATAGAAACTTAGGATAGGATTTAAGGTCCAGAACAAATAGGTTAGATAATTTCCGTCAAGTTCATCTGTCTGAGGCCATTTCTTCATCTCTAAAGTAAGATCAAATTTAATATGATATCTGAAGTTTCTAACCTCAGTGCCCTTTGGTTTTATTATTAATCGTAGATACGTCAATCAAAAGATGAACTATAAATTTCTAAATTTTTAAAAGAAATAAGATATACCAAAGAACTAATAATACCAGTCCCTCAAATTCTAGATAAAACCAAAAGTTCAGTTCAGAATATTGTCAAGTTCCCATTTACTGTGTTATTTTTATGTACTGTATCTTAAATGTACTCTGATTTGCATTATTGTATTTTAATAATACTTTTTAAAAAGATACATTATCATACCAGATAAGGTGTTAAATTTGTATAGTGCCTTTGCAGACCTAAAAATTTAAATTTTATAGGAAATGTTAATTTGTGGATAAAACATATTCAGAGTTACAGATATGTAACTTAGAAGTGCATAGTTGGAACCAAATGTTTTACAAGATGGAAACATCCTGTAACATTAATTTCAGGTAATCATAGAAAAACATGTAGTTACTGCTCTAGAAAATATATAAGTGATGTGATGGGAATTAAAGTGTCATTGCCAAAAGATTTGCATTTTGTGGCCCTGAAGGTCCTTGAATTTCCTTCTTAAACTCTTTCTCCACTGGTAGGCTAATTCATTTCACTTCTGAAGAAAGGCAGGCAGGATAAGAAGCATGGCAAGGAAATGGTATTAACAAATGCTTTGCTAAAGGTCAAAGATGACTTCAAAGACAATGATGTTAAATAAACATGTTTGGCTGAGTCATAACTATTTGTTCATAACTATTTGTTCCATAGAGTCATAACTATTTGTTCCAGTCTGATTTCCTTATAAGAAGTTGTTTAGGTTGTTTGTTAATGAAAAAGATTGGGTTTCATTTCCCTAAATTTTGGCCTCAAATTACTGTGCTATTTAATCACTTTTGTTGTGTAAAAATTTACTACTGAAATGTCTGAAATAAGCTTGTAATGAAATTACTGGCAGCTTTTTTTTTTTTTTAATTTTTTCTTTTGAGGTACTGGGTATTGTAGGCAAGTGCTCTACTTCTGAGATACATTCCCAGCCCTTTTTAAAAATTTTCTTTTGAGACAAGCTCTCACTGATTTGTTCAAGGTGGCCTCAAAGTTGTGATCTTCCTGCCTCCGTGTCCCAGGAAACTAGGATTGCAGGTACTTTCCATCATGCCTATCTTATAAAAATTTTTAAATACAAAAGTGTGCCAGTCTTAAAGTTATGAGTCAGCCTTTCTTTCTTTGTAATGTACCTGAAAGTACCTTTCTTTCATAATGCCTTGCCTGACCTTCCTACTAGGATCCAGTTTTACCCCTAATTCATTGACTCTACATATATGAATTTTAAAGTCTCATTTTTCAAAGATTTTATTTTGTTTGATCTTCACTCTTTTAAAATAGTCTCTTTTCTGCATGTTTTCTCTATTTAGGGCTAAGGAGCATTTGTCAAGTTTCATTTTCACTCTAGATTTTATTACAAGGCTCAGCAGAACAGAGCCTCAGCAGATAAGCACTTTTGAATGATGGAATTTCACATCTGCTGTGTTTCCCCAAATATATTTTCTCTTCCGTAGTCTTTCCACACTCTCATTATGATTTTGTTGTGTTAGATCATGATACTACAGGCCTCTGGTTAAGATAGGTGTTACTCAGTAGCCAAAAATAAAGTCAGAGTGCAAGGTTGTGACGAAAGCTGTTAGAGGCAAACAAAAAATCATAGAAGTGATACTCGCCCTTTTCTGGTGATTTATTATGCAACTATAGGCAATTAGTTTCCTTTAACTTTGCTTTTCATTTCTTCATTTGTAAAATCAGACTGATATAAGCTGTCTTATAGATTTGTGAATAATGCAATTTCATATGTTGATTCTTTAAATATTAAATATTAATTATTTACATATTTCACATTTCAGAAGGGTCTATACATAATTTACTACTATCTACCTCCCCAGTCAAAAACAAACAAACAAAAGAATCACTGCTTTGTAATTTTGCAAGGCATGGCTAGTTGTAGACTTTTAGAATCTTTCTGTGTAACTGTTCCAATGCCATTAGCATTACTATATATTTTCTTTCTTTTGTTTTTGATCTTACACTGTTGGAGATTGAAGCCGTGGGCCTTAAGCATATACTAGACAAGTGCTATACCTCTAAGCTTTATCTCCAGCCTTCATTTCTGTATATTTTCAAAATCACAATTACTAATCTAATTTAGCAATATTACTGTCATAGACTTTATATTAATGCTAACAAGTGTTACATTGTAAATTGAAGTATTAATTGTTTTAAATTTTAACATCCTTAATAATAGGGATTTCCATAGGTTTTATTCATTTCATCTTTTTTGATTTTCTATAGCTATAATTTTTTTTTTTTTTTTTTTTTTTTGGTACTGGGGATCAAAATCACAACCTTGCGCTTACCAGGCTAGCACTTGAGCCACTGAGCTAAATCCCCAGCCCTATAGCTGTAAGTTTTATCCAAGGTTTCTTGTCAAAAATACACATGGGAAAATAGTTTTGTGATACTAATTTTTTAGCCAGTAATTCAAACATAAGCATATTAGAATTATGATAGTTTTCAGATTGTAACTATTCTCAGACTTGCCCTTGAGTTTCTTTTGCTTTGATAACATAATTTTTTTTTAGTCATTGGAATTAGTAACTTAATTAGAATATGTCTCAGCATTGACTTTTATGATTATGTACCCTGAGATACTGTGGTCCTTTCCATCTATAACTTCAAACTCCCTTCTTATTCTTAGAAACTGTTACTAATTATATTTTTTTATTGTATTCCCTTTATCTTCATCAAGGATACTGGTTATGATTATATCTATGTTTCATATCTGTAATTTTCTATTTTTTTTTTAACTTTGCCCTTTGGAGTATTTTCTTATGCTACTTTTCCCCACTGTATACCCCGTCTCCCTTACTCTGATTTTTTCCCTGGAAGTGGTTCTTTGTGCTTCTTCCAGTTCTGTCTTCATGAATTTCTGTAGTGATCTTATGTTTTCTTTTCCCACACCTCTGTCAGTTTCTGCCAAATTATGTTTCATTCCTTGTATGAAGCATGATTACTTCTATTAACCTGTTTCATGTGGCATTTACTTCATTGAATTGTTTTTTAATTCACTGGCAGTATGTTTTGACACAAGTCAGTCTGTTATATAACATTTTCTTTCTGTAAAGAGCTCTTCACCTGTCATTTTTCCTCACTTCTTTATGTTGAAATTTTAAAATTCTGTCTTTATGTACATCTTGATACTGTTTCCATTTTATATTCACTCAACTCTGAATGAGATTAATTCTTTGTGTTTAGGGATTCCTACGGGGGAGGATCCAAAGCTGTTTCAGGCCAGCAAGAATTTTTTCCCCATACCATTTTTATTGGTACATTCTTTTAATATTTATTTTTACTAAGACAACATATTTGTAGTTTTGCTGCATTAATTTTGTTTTTTAAAAAATTTTTTTTACTAATACACATTTGCAGTATATAATGACATTTATTGTGGGGAGTTGATAAATGTTTATAACACATGTTTATCCCCTTCATCTCCCTCCCCTCCCACTCTTTCTGCTGCATTAATGTTGGAGAAAAAGGTCCATATAAACTATGTTTCGGATATAATTCATTAATTATAATTAAAAAGTTCATGCATGAATATCTCTGAAACACATTTAAGAAAAAGTAGGCTAGAGAAAATCTATGGACATCTACACAAATTTTGTAAATAGCACCAGTAGCTATTACTTATGGATAAACTGTGGAAATCCTGCAGTTATAAAATGTCTTTCTTATTTTGTTTAGTTTTGTGACACAGTCTTGCTGTGTAGCCCAGGCTGACCTCAGATTCATGGCAATCCTCCTGTCTCAGCCTGCCAAGTACTGGAATTATTATAAAGGTGTGCCACCACGCCTGACTGTAAAATGTCTTTTGAATGTGAATAGCTTTTCCAATTGACCTAAAACTCTAAAAGTTGTTAAGGTTATTGTCACCCTGTGGTTTACACTGTACTGATTTCTTTCTATCCTGTACTTTAAATCCTTTTTCTATCTTCTCCATATCAGAAACAAGCTACCAATATCACTAAGCAGGTATGGTAAACATGTATATATGATTGTTGGCAGTGTAGTGGCAGTTATAAACATTTCATAAATGATATCGAATGAATATTATATATTTAATTGACAGAAATTTGTTCAAACAAAATTTTCTTTATTTTTTAATGGTGCTGGGAATGAAACCCAGGACGTTGCACATGTGAGGCATGTAGCCCTGGATAATTTTTATATTGCCTTTTTTCTTTTTCCCATGAACTCCAAGAAAAATGAGATGCCAATTTGGAAGATTGAATATTGCTGTTTTAACCAGTCAAGGATATTGCCCGAGTTCAATAATTTTGCAAAGACACAGATTTAAATACAATCCTTTGTGAAGCTTCATAGCACTTGAAAAACTTACCTTATTTGTATATTTGGAGCTACATGTATTTCACATTTCAGAAGGGCCTATACATAACTCACCAAATGTCAGAAACAACCAAAACTGTATTGTTAGAAAGATTTCAAACTAGTTTTGAGGTGGAGGGGAGTTGCCTAGGAAGGAAAGGATAAGATAAGAGAAGAGTTAGTGAGAAGGAACTGGAGGAGCTCAGGTTTTGAGCCACAAGTAATATGTGTGGATAATCTGCTACTCCACAGACAGCCAGGAGCAAAAGAAAACCACCATCTGGTGGCTGTTGTTGAAGGGTGAATGACTAGAGTTGTTTCAGGAAATTGAAAGTAAAGAGATAATAGCTTAAACCTATAAGCTGTTTATACATCTGGAGACTTAGGATGTCCATATTTTTGTCTTTATAAAATCTTCTCTGGTGTGTTTCTCTTTTAAACAGTTTAGTGGAAAAAAGGGAAAGACAGTTTCATGAACCAAACTGGAGCTCTCTATTAAGACCATCCAAATTTCATAAAAAAAAAGATTATAGACTTCTGTGTCCATTTTGGGGGTACCTGCTTTGCAGATGTACTGGAAAATTCAACTGGGTATCAGATGCCACTCATAAAACATCAGAGTAATAATCATTGGTCTTCCTGTCTTATCAGGATATTAAAGCAATTGAATATGATGGGATATGTTAAACCACTTTTTAGAAACATAAACTCTTATTTTTAAAATGTTAAAGGAGGCCTTACTTGATCCCCACAGTCCATTTTAAGCAGCTATTGAAACATGTATCAGCAGCTATCATGCAGTGCCAAACCCTTTTTTACTACAACCAGTACAAAAAGTAAAGCTTCCCTCACCACCACTAGGGATTGAACCCAGGGCCTTCACACTGATATCTCCACTTTAAGGCAGGGTCTCACTAGTATCACTAAGTTGCTCAGGCTGGTCTCAAGCTTTCGATCCTCCTGCCTAAGTCTCCCAAAGTGCTGGGACTGCACTGCAGACCAGCCTTCCAAAGTATTGGGACTACACGTACACACTATCACGTCCGTCTTACTCAGTGGAGCAGTATGGAGCCTAACATTTTTAGTGTTTGAGTAATAATATACCTTTTCTTTAGATAGAGTTCAGCATTTAGAACTTTTTTTTTTTTTTAAAGAAAAAACTCCCTGACTTTCATTAATGGTGTGTAGAGGAAAGGATTACCTCTAGAAAGTGGTGGAACTAGGCTATCCAGTGCTTGGAAATCTTTTTAACAAGAGGAGGAAAGGGGTAGCTACAGCTGTTCTCATAGACCCTGAGAAAATACTTATGGATACCCAACTTCATCCTTCTTTTGCTAAGTCTAACTGAATGCCATTAATTCTGTGTACAGTTTTCTCTCATCCTTGTTGAGAAAAAAGATAGCAGATCACCTAAATGAAATTAATATAAGAAGTTATATGAGATGGGGCATAGATAGCAGTACCATCATCCATCCCTTAGAGATTAGGCCAACAAAAACAATTGAATTCCCTTGGGACCTTCTTGGCCAAGTTAGAGCTCTCATTTGTGTATTACAAATTATTTCAAAAAGAAATTATGCAGACACCTATGGTGTAGGCAGAGGGGGTGGAGTCTGGAAGGTTGATTCATAAAGTAGTAAAAAACATGGCCCAAAATCTCAATGCTTCAGGCATAATTAGATGTGTCAGCAGTTTCTGAGGCAAGGATACAACCTATATACTTTAATTATGAGTAAAAGTATTATTATTCAACTTCAATATAATTACCAATGATTTTTAAACCATCTAAAATTGTTATGCAACAGGATAGCTGCCAACCATACTGCTATTTTGATTTTAATTACTTAAAATTATAAATTCAGTTTCTCTATTACACTAGCTACATTTCAAGTACTTGGTAGTCCTATGTTATAAATATCTAACATATCAGATAGTGCAATGTAAGTATATTCTATTTCACAAATTATTAAGTAAAAATGCAAAAGTATAAAATAATTTCCTGTTAAAATGGAATATGTCGAGTTCAATCCCCTGTACCGCAAAAAAAAAAAAAAAAAAAAAGGAATATGTCATTGTAGTTTGGTTATTCTAGGCATAAATAATACTTTTCAAATGAACAATAGACTCCACTAAAAGTAAAGACAGATTTATGTTTGATTTTTAAGTACTAGGACTTGAGGAAAACAAGGATGATGAAAACAGTTATGAAAAGTTTCATATCCACTCATCCTATATGAACATTAAGTCAAGATAAAAAAAATTTAGCCAAGTATTGATATGATTAAAGGCATTGATAAATAAGGAACAGATTAAGAAACATGTACAATAATGGCAGAGACCACTTTCTAAGTTCTTTATTTTTTATGAAAACATTATGACCTCTTCAAAATCTTAAAAATGATTTCTGTAGTACAATTCATGCATCATGAAGAAAAACCAAACCAAGCCTAAGTTAGGTTACTATTCTTACTACATCCAAAGCAGTAGGGAAGAAAATTGAGTGACAGTTTAGCCAACTTTTTTTTTTTAAAGAATAAAACCAACTGAGGAAAAAAAAAACAAAACAGGGTCATTCAAAACAAAAGGAAAGGATGGATAGAGTACATAATTTAAAACCACAGTACAAGGTGACCTACAATGGTTACCATGATGTCTCTTGTTATTTTCAATAGAATTGCCCATATCATCAGGTACAATAAAATTGAACATAGCAGTACAGAACAAAATCAATAAAAACAAAACCTTGGAGACATTATAGGACTTCCAAAAAGGATAATGGTCAAATCAGAATGGGTATCATAGTGAATCTTACTGCACTGTCTTCAGAGTAGTTGCCTATACTCTCAGACTTGATATTATCAAACATAACAGATTCGAATAAAATCAGTCAAGACAAGACAGCAATCGAACAAGACAGATTCAAATAACATCAGTCAAAACAAGGTAGTGAAAATAATACAGGGTTTCAGATTAAGTTAATAGATTAAAAATGTTTACCATAGTATATCCTGCTATCTTTGGAATAGTTGTCTATGCCCTCGAATCTAGTACAATTAGACAAACTGCAACAGAATATAACCAAACTAAACAGAGCAATGAACGCAATATGGATTTCAAATCATGATATAAGATTACCAATGTCCTCTACCTTCCCTATTTAGACAATTCCTCCCCTTTCACTTTCCCAGGGTGCACTACACATTTTGTATCCCACTAACTCCTTTAGATTTTAGGTTAGGGAAGCAACCAACTATTTACCTAAGTGGTTCTGAACCTTTTTACCCCTGAACTTGGTCTCAAGTTGTATCCATTTACTTATAAGAGCCTCAAGGTTTTCCTTCATTATAGCTGAGTAGTTCTCCATTGTATAAAAGTGTTATGTCTTTCCAACCAATCTGCAGCTGAAGGGCGAGCTACCCCCACTTTTTTCTGGTTCCCTGTCACTTAGAGCATTATTTTCTCATCTTTGACTTTTAGTCCATAAACCCTCTTTCAGGTTAAATATATTCCTTATATAGAGCATCTTGCTGAACCCCATCTCCTGATCCACTCTGCCTGTATTTCTTTTTGTTAATGTATTAAGGCCATCCATGTTAGCGATTATGGACAACCTTCCCCACCTCATCTCTGCCATGCTATTTTTCTGCCATTGGTTGTCTACTTTTCCCCTTCATTCCACTATCTGCCCCATTCAGTAAGCCTCCTCAGTCGCTGTTCTTGAAACTGTGGTCTTTTTTTTCTCTCTCTCTCTAGAATATCCTTCAGTATTTTTTGTAGGGTTGGATTGGTGGTCATGAATTTCTCCAGTTCCTCTTTGTCACGGAAGCATTTTGTTTCTCCATTAATTTTGAGAGATAGTTTTGCAGGGTACATCAATCTGGGCTGGAGGTTATTTTCTTTCAGGGCTTGGAATACTTCACTCCAAACTCTTCTTGATTTGATGGTTTGTGTCGAGAAGTCTGTTGTGATTCTGATGGATTTTCCTTTATAGGTGATCTGTTTCTTTTCTCTGACAGCTTTTAGTATTCTGTTCTTGGGTTGGATTTCTAGGATCTTGATTATTATATGTCTGGGTGTAGATCTATTTTGGTTATACCTGGCTGGGGTTCTGTATGCCTTGTATATCTGTATGCCTTGTATATCTAGATGCTGTTTTTTCAGGCACCACAGGTGTGCAACCCCCAGACTCTTCTCTGTTTACCTCTCCTGGTCTAGTATTGTTTGGGTTGGGGGTTGGAGATTTCCTTTTGTTTCTTCCTCTTGTCATGTTTCTGGTTTCTTTCAGATGAGTGGTAATGGGCACTTCCTGTATTGGCTACCATTACTCTGAAGTGTGCTGGCTAGGGATTGCTGCCCTCCCTAGTCTGCTGATGACCACTGAAGTACCAGCAGTTGGTGGGGCAGGCTAGCCCCTCCCTTCTGAGCAGGTCAGGCACTGGGAGTCTTCACCACATTAGTGTGTGCTGCGCTGATGGGGCCGGTTAGGAGACCTCGCCCTTGGCTATTGGATTGCGCACAGGGGCGGGACTCAGTCCAAGCAATTCTCAACAATCTGCTCTGCGCTAGGAGTGGCTGACTGAAGCCGCTGCAGTTCTGGTTCTGGGTTTAACCTGCCCAACTCCAAAATGTTGCCTGGCTGGTCACCCACTCCTGTGGGAGGACCGACCTCTCCACACTCACCAAAAGCTGGCACAGATGTCTGAGCTGAGCACTGTTCTCTGTTCCGCCACGTCACTCCCCTCCCTGTCCCCCGTCCCCGTGACCACGACCGCCTGCTGAGGCCCTCAGGCTCACCAACTCGACCACACTTCTTCGGATTCTTGCTCTGTTTTATAAACAATGGGACCAGCTCCCATGAGAGTGCATCTGGCTACAGTTCTCTGTCCACGACTTTCTTTTCTTTTTCCCTTTTTCTCTCCTCTTTTCCCTTTTCCCTTTAGTTCCTTCCTGGGTCAAGAGGATCCATCCCTTTCCATCTGGTCTTCTCCAGAATGTTTTATTCCAGCATCTGAGCTGTTTCTCTCAGAGAGGTGCCCTATTTTGCTGCTTACTGATCCACTATCTTTCCAGCTCTCCTCTGAGCTAACTTTTGACACATATAAAACAGTAATAAAATGCAATTACTTTATAATTCCTTATATCTGCTCTAAATAAGCTATCATGTAATTATTTCATTTATTAGTAATGGATGAAGATTACTGAATGCTCATTCTTTGTGAACCACCTTGTTAAGTGTTTCTTTCATTAACCTCACAATAATCAGTCCTGTGAGTTAGATATATTTATGCTCTTTTTGCAGATGAGGAATCTGAACATTGGAGAGATTTGAAGCTGGCTCATGGTCATATGGCTAGTTAGTGACAGATCTGAAATTTAAACTTAGTTCTGCCTTAAAAAGACCTGTCCTTTTAACCTTTGCACATGGACTCTACAAACAGTAGGCTAAAGACCACACTAGTAAATGGCAGTGTAAGATGTCAATGCTTGCCTTTCTAACCTATTTGTTATGTCCAAGCCCTTATAAAGACAAGTTTCCTAAGCTTATCAACAAGATTTGAGAACACTGTCCGAATAAACTGGTAAAGACACCACACATTAAAACAAATATAAGTTGTGCTTACGTGACATTCAAAATCAAAAGCCTTAAAGCAGCACAAATGATATTTATCAAAAGTGTTTTACTTGTCTTGATTTCAGATTGCAGTCTTTTTTTTAGGGAACATTGCAATAATACAACATTGTTAGAAAGTGTTTAGGAAATTTTCTTACTATAAACATAAGGTATAATAATTTTTATAGACTTATGAAAGTTATGAAGAAATAAATATCATTTCAAGAAGTCTACAAAAGAGTTAATGATTGAAGACCAAGTGGTAAGCTAAGGATATAGCTCAGTGGTAGGACACTCACCTAGCGTGTATGAGTCCCTGAGTTCAGTCCCCAGGAAGATGAATAAATAAATAAATACCAAATGGTGAAGGCTTCATTTTGGTTAATACAGTTTTTAGTCAACCTCATTTAAACAGCTCTCTTCCCAGATCCCTCCAAGGATTCTAGTGCTCAGTAGGAGAAACAGCACCAAGAGTGAAACTTGTGGAGAGAAAAAGTTAAAGGGAAGACTATTTCCTTTAGTTTTCTCTGGCAGAATTTCCCTCCAAGTGAATGAAATGTAATTCAGCCAATTGAATCACTGAACTGTTTTATTGCATTGGAACTCATAAAAGAATTTCTTCTGAAAAATACTGCTTATTGTTTCAACAGCTTAAAACCATAGTCTATTCAGTTACTTCATAACAAAGTTTCATAGTGACTTCACTGAAACAGTGCCAGACTCTCTTCAGCAAAATATTGTTGATATAAGACTTTAAAAGGGAAAGAAAAGACCAGGAGTGTAAAAAGAAAGTTAACTACACTTTACTTACTGGTCAACATTGAAAATATGGGAAATAAAGAAATAATTAAATAATATATGGCTCCTTCAAGAAACTTAATCTAATTGATGATGCATCAATTAGATGGGACTCCTGCACTTTGGAGGCTGAGGCAGGAGAATCGCAGCAAGTTTGAGGTCAGTCTGGGCTACAAAGTGAGTTGAGGCCAGCCTGAACTACATAGTGAAACCCTGTCTCAAAAAGACAATAATAATAATAATAATATAAAAATAAAATTGAGAGAAAACAATTCATATGACATCATATGAAATTTGTGAGGTAATATTTACATGGGAAATGGTACATAGGTAAAAGTCAGTGCAAAAGAATGTTTTATAACATTTTGTTGTAATGAAGTAGACTGACTTAATCAGTCTTATAGCAGCTATTCTTCCACAAGTATTGCCTGACAAACATTGTTTCTGATGTTGGAGATGTAACAATCTATACTACAGCCTAAAAATCTCTCCTTTCGGAGTTTACCTTGTAGAAGGGGGAGACAGAATATGTACAAGTTAAGGAAATACATAGTATCTTAGATAATGATAGATGCTATGATGTAAAACACACACACAAGGATAGGGAATGGGGGGGATTGTAGTTTTTAAGAAGGGTAGTTAGGGTTTGTAATACATTTTTTATTAAAATTATATTTTTAGTCTATAGAAACTAAAGTTGAAACAGGGCCAAGCCTTCCTGTCAAGTGAAAGGAATTCAGTTAAGGACTGAGAATATGTCAGGTGGAAGCAAAGAATGTTTATCTGTTTGCTGATCTTGGGTGTGTTCTTTACTCAGGTAGATGCTTAAGAGTATATTTGGGTTTTGGTTCAGCTGGCCCCTGAAATAAACCGGGAAGGTGGTATTAAAGACATTATTTCTGATAACAGTACAACTCCACATATCTTCCCCTCAGATCTCAACAGTCTGCAATTATGGAGAACAGTTTTATAGAATGCCATTTGTGATACTGAGATTTTCACTGGTAGAAAAAATATTACTCTGTCCTAAAATCCTGAAAGGTATTGTTGGTTAAGGAAAATCTGTCTGTTCTCATATTTCTTTGCAGTGCCAAGCTTATCAATGTATTATCATTGCACAGTTATTCTTTTGTCTACTTTAGTCATTCATTTATAAGTGAATAGATTTATTAAGCATTTCTAAATATTGCTTGCTTTGCCACAGGGTTTTTTGTTTTTTAATGACTAAGTATTAGTTGTCTTTGTCCCTTTAGGTTCTCTAAGCCTTCCTTTTTCTTTTTTTGCGTAGGCAAGCCTATCCCAACCCAACCCTTGTCTAGCTAACAAACGATTTTCTCAGAGATCGTCAGTAATTTCCACTTTGCCAACTTTAGTTTTCAAGTAAAAGCTGATACCTTTATTTTAATTTGTTCACTTGATTTTTCGGGAATCTCCAAATTGCATTATATCCCTTAAATGAAATAAATGAAAGTACATCTTAAGTACCTGATAACATAATGTGCCCTGGGGCTGGGGATATAGCTCAGTGGCACAGTGCCTGCCTGGCAATCTCAAGGTCTTGAGTTCGATTTCTGGTACCACAGAAAGAAGGAAGGAAGGAAGGAAGGAAGGAAGGAAGGAAGGAAGGAAGGAAGGAAGGAAGAGAGGGAGAGAGAGAGAGAGAGAGAGAAAGAGAGAGAGAGAGAGAGAGAGAGAGAGAGAGAGAGAGAGAGAGAGAGAGAAAGGGGGAAAGGGAGAAAAAGGGAAAGGGGAAAGGAAAGAGAGCAAGTGAGCCCAACGGGAGCTGGGAGTACAGCTCAGTGGAACAGTATTTGCCTAGCATTCATGAGGCCCTGCCTGCGTTCCATCCCCAACCCTGAGAGGAATTGTTAAAAGTACTTAGCTAATGATAACTGAATGTAAGTGGACTGAATATTGGTTTCCACTGTTTTGGTTCTGTTCCAGCCCAGTGCTTTACACATCATAGATATTCAGCATGCTTTGATTTATTTTATGAGTAAATGAATGAGTGAACCAGTCACTTCCTTCCTTTTGTGACTTCAAATCTGTACTTAAGAATTTACCAGCTTCCAGTAAGGTCTTGAAAAATGAAAAAAAAAAAAAACCTATACATTTGACACTGTGTTAAAACTGTTATATTTATTATATCATTTGTTTCTCACAACAACTTGACATAATGGTTATTCTTTACATTTTTTTGTCTTTTATAGATGAAGAAAATGAGACATAGAATTCTTAAATGACTTACCACAGTCATATAACTAACCAGGGTACAGTGGAGCTATCAGTTACACTGAGATTGTTCCAGAACACCCAGATACATTAACATGCTAAAGCACGTATGGTAGCACATACCTGTAGTACTGTCTACTCTGAAGGCTGAAGCAGGAGATTCATTTGAGCCTAGAGGGTCAGAGCCAGCCCATGGGCAGCATAAGACCTAGGCTCTTAAAAAAGGAAAACAAAAAATTAACATTCTATCCCATCTTCCAACTGTCTGCATTGGATTATACTGCCACCATATTGAACTCATTTAAAGCAGACCTCATGAATATTACCACAAATTGTGCTCCCTAATTTAGTCTGTGACAAGTGCATTGTTCTAATTACTTGATCTGACACCATCTCCTTTCTCTTTTCCATCCTTTTATCTTAATTATCACATCTGCTGATAACGTATAATTCCCAAGAGACATACAAATACCTGACTGATCCTTCCAAGTGCCTACCACAGGTAGAAGAGCCAGAGAAGTATGGTTGTTACTTCCTATAATTAATAACTTCCTTGCAGCCTGGGGATTTAGCTCAGTGGCACAATTGCCTGCCTGGCAAGCGCAAGGTTGAGTTTGATCCCCGGTACCAAAAAAAAATAAAATAAAATAAAATAAAATAATAACTTCCTTATTTTCTGTCATTTTAGAAACATACTGTGACAAAACTAATAAGAACTGTTGAAAATTGTATACTTACTTGAAACGTGTATTCTCACACAATGAATATATAACAAATACTGGTACCTTCCCAATTTTTCCTGCAAATAGGGACAATTTGATTTTCTTTTTCTGAGTTTCTTATCCATAGGCCTCCAGGTGATGTCACCTTAGGCTCTGTTGGGCACAACTGGGTCACTTGCCCACCCCAGATTCATCACTGGAGGTGGCAATTAAAAGGTTACTGTAACTAGCTTAGACCCATTAAGCCTCATCCTGTATGGTGGGCAGGAATAAAGGAAGGAGTTGGCAGTTAGACAGGCACCCAACAGTCAGGGTTCCCAGAGCATTCTTTCTCCATTTTGGATTTGTCCAAGCCAAAGCATCTGCACCTTCACAAGTCATCTTTGTGAAAATAAATGTGGTGATTATCTTCTTCAAGAATGAACTACAGCATAGAAAATATTTATTATAAGAGAGTTTTAAAAGAGGTACTATTCCCTCTTTTAAAAAAAAACAGCACACCATTTATAGAGGCATCAAAAGATGTAGAAAACATAAACTGTCATTTATTGACAATAACAGCTCATAGCTAAAAAAAAAATTAGTGATTATGATTTTAAAATCTGGCAGTCTTACTTGAAATATCTCATATAATCCTTACAACAACCTCTAATAGAGGGATTATTTATATTATATCTGAGGCTAGGAGAGCTGAAATGACTTGACCAGAAACACAATTCAAACGCAAGTAATCTTGCATCTGAGTTAATGTTTTTAACTAGCATGCTAGACTCTGCCTTCAGTAGTGAGCAAGAGAGTTGAGCTTGTGCCAGAATCTTCTAGACTGCACTATCATTCATCCTGAGATATGGGGCTCTTGACCTAATTTTCTCTCTTGCCAAAATGTTTGCTCTGCCTCCTGCCTCATCCAGTGGAGTGTGGCTTTGATCAGTAAGGTGAGGATACTGTAGGTCATCATGATTTCGTTCCTCAATCTCCCCTGAAAGTCATGCTTTGTTTTATCTTCCCTATAGTCACCAAATAGGTTCTACAGTGACCAAAACAACAATATCAACAATAAACACACAAGAAAACCTACTAAAACAGTATCAGTAAGCATTAAATATCCTGAAAAAGAAATTATGAATTTAAATTTTGTTCATAAGTAATATAATTCTGTGAAAATTACAGGGGAATAGTCTGAGAAAAAATGTGATTGCAGCCCGGGATTTAGCTCAGTGGCATAAGCGACTGCCTGGCAAGCGCAAGATCATGAGTTCAATCCCGATACAAAAAAAAAAATATATATATATATATATACACACACACACACATATATGATTGCAGTAGACTGTCTTTGGCCTTTCATACTTTTGATGCACTCATTTTTATCTTGCTTGGAACTTTGAGTATTCTGCCCAATACTTCTGGTTTGTTTGTTTTTTACTTCTGGTTTTAATAACTGCAATTTAAATGAGAAAAAAAAGTATATTGTTAAATCACCATTCATGAATTCTAGCTAATAAACACTTGAGCAAACTTTTATTGTTGAATTCTCTCTGTACCAAGTACTCTGATAATGTTAGGGTTTTCCATTTCTGTTTTTCTTTTTCTTTTTAGTCCATTAAGAACTACCTTGCTCTGATGTTTCCACCTCTTCTCAGCTTTAAGTGAGCTGTCTGTGATAGTGACTTTTGCAGCTGCCTGTGGCACTGGACTACATAGCATTT